>BQNB010201506.1:0-10908 GCA_026074375.1 Tanacetum coccineum
ATAAAGTCTAATAAAATGTTTTACACATTTAAATAAATTACATAAACTTTATATTTAAGTAATTTCCCATAACTTGATAAATAATCAAAATATTTATCCATTGCTTGCAAATCCTAGTTCCTAATATGTTAACACATTTTAAACATCATAGTGATCACATAAAAATGTAGTTCGACCTCATTCATAGGTTTAGACATTTTATAAACTTGAAAAATGTTTATAGGTGTGAATATCATTGTTAGTTGTATACCAAGTATGTCACACCCCGCCAAGGCGGAAACACGAGGCGTAAACAAGAATGAATATCATCACAACACATGGTGTCTATATAGAGAGTACTAAAATGAAAACTAAAGTAAAGCAAAGACACAAGGTGTCATAACAATACCCAAAACCTAATGGTGTCTTTATTAATGATAAAGAGGTCTCGTCAATAAATGACATGCAAAACATAATCCAAACAATTCAATGTAATTGCAATTTTATTCACACAGAAAACATAAATAAACTCCGGTAGGTGACTTGTGCGATTCTACAAGAATCAAACTTGTGTCAACTGGAAAGAAACGATGGTGCGATTCTATGTGAATCAAACTTGTTCTAGTATATAAATTGACGGTTATTAAACATTTGACAAACAATCAAAACTCTCGAAGTGTTACAAAATATTTTCGTAATTAACACTTAGACTGATTTTTCAAATCAATTTTCTCTTTATTGCTAATTGTTTCATTACAGGATAATTTAAAGATGGAGATGGAGATACCCAGTACCAGAAATGTCAAGTGAATAATTGAATGCTCAAACACGACCTACACTTGTTATGAATTTATGAAAGATCTCATAAAGGTGTCAAAGCTTTCACAAACTCTGATATCGTGTATTTCTTCACAAGATGGCAATCCATTACAAGATGATGTAAGATTATGTTTGGGTGATGATCTCAAGAAAGCTCAAGATCACAATCAAAGACAAGTCAAAGATGAATCAAAAGATCACTACCCCAAATGTACAAGATATCAAATGTCTACGAGCTAAAGACTGAAGTGAATAAGTCTAGTATGTTCAGGGGTGACCTCCCTTAGGGGGAGATTGTTAGATGTTAGAAAAAGACTCGGTCACCCCGTGTATTTTACTGTTTATTATAGCTCGTAGTTTAATAGTTAATAGTATGACTTTCGGTAATTAACCGGGTACTAATACCCGTTATATTGTAAGAACTATATAAGCCTCTTCCAACTGTGGAAGAGGTAAGTTAGTCATTTATTCTTTTCTTATAAAACACATTTTCTCTTACTAAAAAATCTCTCTCATATGTTTCTCTCTCTAGAAACTAGCCAAGTCCAAGAATCGACCCCGTGTTATGATATAAGAAATACCTCATTATCTTATGCCACCAACATCCTTTTCTCAAACCTAGATCGGATCGTCGTACATCTATCTCAAACTCATTCTTAGCTTCACTCCTTCTTCCTACTCTACGGTACAACATCTACATTTGCCTTTCCCAGATGGCACTTGGCCTCGAAATCAAACTCACTAAATAACATCCATCCATCACCTTTACCTCATGTTCAATCCTTCCGATTGAAAGTATGTTGGAGACATTCATGATCCGTATAGATTACTCTCCATGTCTCGTTCACTTAATGCCTCTAGCATTATAAGGCAAAACCTACCACGTTAGTCATGCAATCCTTCATAAGAACCTTCAGTTGTCGCGACGTACAAGCAATCACCTTCTCCCTTTTTCTAAGCATGCTTCCAAATCCTTGCTTCGCGCGTCATAATATACTACGAAATCGTCTGCTCCTTCCGGCAATGCCAAGATCGGCTCATTACCTATTTGATTCCTTCCACATCTAGATAGCTTCCTCTTTGCTCCGCTTCTACGTTGTTGGAAAACTTCACGTACATCTTCTCTTCCTTCAGTGACTCCATGATCATCTTCACGTGCGACTCGTACTCCTCCTTAGACTTTGGGTCGGTTTAAAATATCATCTGTATATATACGTTAACTAGCTTGTCTATATACGGCCATGCACACCCGACTCATTAACTCTATGAAAACCGCTGGTGCATTGGTTAACCCAAAAGGCATAGCCGTAAACTTCAACGTGTCCATTACGCATCCTAAAAACAGTCTTAGCTACGTCATCCCCGTGCACCCTCCATTGGTGACATCACATACGAATTTTCTATCTCACTCTTCTCGAGATAATCTATGCACATTCTAAACTACCCACCTTTCTTCCTACCAAGCAATACAGACACTTCCCACAACAAGTTACCATTCGAACCAACCCTCACCTTGCAACTCCTGCAATCATTCCACACCTCTTTCCTTTCTAAAGACATCAAACGACACGAGCCTTCGCAAATCGGCGTCGCTCCTTGTACTAATTCCATACGAAATCCTATTCTACGACGAGGGGTAAAACCTACTAATTCCTTAGGAACACTTTAGAGGGCTCACATACTACAAAGATATCACATAATCTCAACTCATCTTCCTTGGTACTCCTACGAGACCTCGTATCCTCTTTAGTTCGTTTTCTCCACGAACCTTAAGCACTCTCCAAATTACCAAGGCATTTTAACTACCTTCTCGTGGCATACCATCTCAGCCTTATGTCTCAACAACCAATTCTCTCCTACGACTACATCAACACTCTCATAACTAAGAGGTACTAAATCAAAAGTAAAACGAGAATTCTCTAATTCCAACTTGGGATCGCGAATAATTCCATTCGCTTCGCTACTATCAATCGCACCACCCAGAAGATACGTCCTAACATCAACTCTAGCACCACGCCATGAGGAAATTTCAAACTTCACATGCACCAATTGGTATGGACCCAAAAATCACACGATTCCAAAAAGAAAAAAAATCAACCGAATGTAAACGTCGACAAGAAGAACGAACCTCCGACCTAACAAACACATCAACGATTTCTAGAAACACCCCCAACGAATAATACCACGTACCACGACCCATTAATTAAAAGATTAAGAACCTTTGTACCAAAACCAATTTTTACCCAAGGAAACTTTCCCTCATAACCTTATACCAATCATTTTAAAACAATAGAATCACCTTAGTTAATAATGCAAATAATTTTAAGTGTAAAAATAAATTTAAATAAAATTTTCATAAACTTATTTTAATTATGGTTTTCATAAAAGAAATCAACGAACAACGAGCTAACGAACCAACTTAAGAATCGCGACGACAATACCAACAGGTATCCGATGTATCCGCAAACGATAGATGAAAGGGAACCTTACCATCTACGCAACCCAACCTAATATAATCGCCCAATCGGTTAAGAGAGGAATTCTCTAACCACACAACCATCCCCAACAGGATCTCACATCACATCTACACTACCATCTATACAATTATCTAACTTACATCCTTACTTTAATTACATAAAGCAACACTAATTATTGCAATCCAAGTCACAAGTCCACGTGTGTGTTGCGTTATAATTATTTTCGCGACATTTATTATAATTGCACTTTATGCACACGTGTACTACTTCCAAGGACGCAATCTCCCCGTCCAGGTAATGTCTGAATTGCTTTAATCTATGATAAATATATTAAACCGACCTCTCGCGAAACTCCCCACCAAGCCTTCGGTCGAGTGCTTGTTGACAGTCTGACACTTGCGTATACTATTCAGAGCTCTTAAGTCGTATATTAAATAGGAACCACAAGAGTACGATCGCTGTCTATCACGTTCCCCACCCTCCCAAGTGAAACAACGATATGTACTGACGTCCAGCTAGTTACTCAGTCAAAAGTATAGTAATGTGTGCAAGATCAGAAAGAGTTAGTGTATCGTAAATGATAAACGAAGATTGTTCCTAGCAACCCTCACACGCTGTAGCCTTACAACGGTGTCCAGATCGCATCATCTTACTCAAGAATATGACTATAATATGTGTAGGTTGAGGAATTAGATAATAGGGTAGTGGTTCAATTCATCTAGTAAAAAAGTACCCAAATCCGACGGGATCAATCAGTTGAAGGATAAAAAATAGATATCTATCTATAAAGATCACTTTGAGGGGATAAGGTTGGGATAGACATATGTATCTTAAATGTAATAAATTCAAAAGGTTTTTTTATTTTTTTGGTATTTATCCATATGATGAGACATTCCTACCTTATCAGAATTAGAATATTGAATTATAAATGATTTCTAGTTACTCTAAAAGACTGATTATTATAGTATCGAGTGTAATTCAAGTAATTCGATCGTAAATAATACCAAGCTATTATATCGTATAGCATATAATCAGGGTAAAATAAGGTGAAAAGCATATACGATATATAGAGACGTACAAATCATACAGTATAACACTGATATATGCACCATTAGAATATGCAACCAAGACTATGTGAAGAAGGACAGATATTAAAGACTATAAAAGCAGTCTAGGATAATATCAACCACATAGTAGGTTCTCTTATAAAACCAGATATGGCTTCCAAAACGATACTCAATACTCATGCCATATCACCCCCGCAAAGGCGGTTACCCCACCCCCCGGCTAAACGCGAGGACCGCTTAACTACATGTACCACCTAGCTTGCACTATCATCACTCACCCACTCACCCAATCCCGGCTGTACTATATAGTGCTCTTACCTAAAATACCTAAACTCTCAAGTAGTTTTAAGCAAAAGACACAAAGTGTTAACATATACAATACCTATTGGGTGTCTTTATTAATGAGAAAGATGGTCTCGGGGCCAATAATTTGACATGCAAAAAAACATAAAATAACGATTCAAACAGAAAGCAATAAATACACTCCAAGATCCTACGGTCTATTATTGCACTTTTTTTCAATTTTTTTTTAATTTATCATAGCCCATCCTAAGCTCACCTGAAAAATGTTGCTTTAAAAAACGTCAACACAATGGTTGGGAGTGTCAAAAGTTTAGACATCAACCTCAATATATTTCAAATGACAATTCAAATTATTACTGTGATAAGATAAAAAAGTTGCATAGCATATCTTAACTATACATGACTACAAATTTCATTGGCAGCTCTGGATTCAACACAGCTTGTCACGATTCAAGATAGCTGTAAATGTCAAAAATACTAGTTCAGTTCAAAGAAGCTCGGCTCATACCGAGTGAGGAAGGAATATCCAAACAGATTCCAATTCCCAACACTGCTCGACACTTGTCATATCTCATTGTCAAACACATTGTGCAAGTAATAGTCATAGGCCATATGCTTTTTCTGATCAAACATGTCAGAAAATATCACAGTTAATAAACATTGCAATACTCATTGGCATCGTTTTTCCACCCCAATGAAAATCTTAGAAAAGATAGGGGCTATGACACTCAACCTGATTTGCTAGCTTCAATCCACAAAACCTCACAAATCTCGACGAACAATCTTAAAACAATATAAGCACTCAAAATAAGTTACCATTCACAAAGAGGCTTTTCAACAAACATGATTTTTGTAACTCTTAACTATGATGGATGCCTTTGAAGGATCTATCCATAGTACTTATACTTGTTTTATTTATCTTTTTAAAATCTAACATTTACTATTTGCACTAATCGTTACACTTATCACTTTCTGTTTTACGCAGTATTTTACTCACTTGCGTGCCCTTACAACGCACTACTTTAACACTCCCATATTCAAACCAAAATTCACCATGCTACAATTTATGGTCCTATGAACTCTCATAGCTCTTCCCAAAGTCACTACCCCTCGTTAAATAATCCCAAAAAATATTCATTAATCCAACAGTGTTTAAAATTCGTTTCCAAAACTGACCTTTAAAAATGTATGGCATTTAATTATCCAAACTTAAACCTCTTGACCTTAGCCAAAAATTCAGATTGGTCATACACCCAATATATGAAATAACTTCCACGTGACTTAGAGCCTCTAAATCAGTGTCTAAGTATTTTTAGAAAAATCAAAACCAAAACTGAAATTCGTCACTGTTTTACACACTGATTTTGTATTGACACTATTTGACCCCATCTTCCCGGTCCACAAAAAAATTATGAGGCGGATTTTCTAGAAAGTAGACACTCTGAGGTTATCTCCGTGTTTTATTGTAATTATTTATTTGATCTTTTATGACGAGTTATGCTCGGTACAAAACTGCCTATCTTTCTGACAGAGATATTACGCATCTAATTCAAGTGATCTAAACCCTAACGCCATGCTCATATCGCTTATACTAAATAAATTTAATGATGATTCTAACATCAATAATATCATATACCTTTCTGGAATTTAAATGCCCTAATTTATAAAACTAAATTTAAACCTAAATCCATCATAATCAAGTTACTAGTAAATTAAACGAACTAGAATTATAAGATCGGATCATACCTTAATGCGAAACCCTAAAAATTTCGTCTTCTCTTTTTTTCTTCTCCTTATGGCCGGCCAATTTATGAATGGGGAGGGTTAGGGGTTTTAACCTTGTATTTATAAGCACCTAGATAGAAATCCTAACCTAAATCTAATTAGGCCTTAGAGATAAACTAGGATTCTAATTATCTATTTATTATTTTTTTCTTTTTCCTTTTTTTTTTAAATTTTTGGAAACACTATTACCTTATAAAAAAAATATTTTTTTTTAATTTTCTTTTTTTATTTTTATCTAGATATTTACAATTAACCTTAAGTTTTTGTATATGTTTACTTATTGGCCTAACCTTTTTGTTATAAAGGCAATTTCCCCCTACCTTTCTAAAAATAACTTTTAATTTACAATAACTTTCCAAAAATGAAATTTTCATTTTTCAACTAAATTCTAAAAGTCAAAACTTATCTTAATTTACTAACACTGAAATACGTATACGTATAAATACTTACACATTAATCATAAAAACGCTAATATCTAATAATTCATTTCCTCGTCATTAAAAGTGAACGAAAATGTAACTAACCATCAATCCAATTTCATTGAGCTGATCAAACTCATTAGCTTGATTTCCAATTATCTCATAAACACATAGAAGCACACTAAAACCACATTAGAATCACTAAAACATTACATTGCAAAACAGACAAAATAAGTCAACACTAATGGTTTTGACTAAACCTGCTCAAGTCATTGTTGTTACATATCAATATGGCAGTTCCTATCTTCTTATACTAACAGCATTAACTATTAACTAACAGTACTAACTATACTGACAGTACTAACTAATATAACTAGCAGTACTAACTACTTAGTTTATTTCTTCAGTCTTTATCAGCAGTATCAATCTTGAACTAACAGTAGTAAAGTAGTACTAGCAGTAGTAACTTAAAATTCCTAACAATTTGTATGGTATGCGGACATGAAGACTTGGTCTCTAAGGAAAAGGAAATGACTTGGGTCGGTCAGACATTTGGTATATGTCCATCCAACTACAGGTGAATTGTTCTATCTCTGGTTACTTTTGTGTCATCAGAAAGGATGCACAACTTTTGCAGATATTAGAACAGTCAACAAAATAGTCTACAGCACATTTCGAGGCGCATGTGAAGCTCTAGGCCTTCTTGGTGACAACAAAGAATGGCATACTGCTTTAGAAGAAGCTTCATTCTCATCTACCCCTACCTAGTTACGAAACTTATTCGTCCAGTTACTCATCTTTTGTGAAGTAGCACCCAATGAGATTATGGAACGCATACTGGCCAAGCATGTCAGACGATATTCCAAGAACAACATCTGAAAACCTACATATCCCAAACCTTTTACATTAACGATCCTGAATTAAAAGGCTTTGTTTTGTATGAAGTCCAAATTATTCTTAATACTTATTCTAAAACACTAAAATATTTTGGTTTACCTCTACTTTCTGACCGCCTGTTGCAAGAATTGCGGAACAAAGGATTGATGGAATAAAAAAGCTACGACAGGGTTGAACTGGCGCAAGAAGTAAATGTTTTGAAGCCTAAATTAAACGCAGGTCAACGACAAATTTACGAACGCGTAATTGATGCTGATAAAGAAGACCAACAAGCACTAATATTCGTCTACGGTCATGGAGGAACTGGGAAAACATTTCTTTGGAAAGTCCTCATTAGTTCTTTGCGTTCGAAGGCTTAGTCAGGTATAGCTTCATTACTCCTCCCAGCTGGGAGAACAGCACATTCAAGATTCAAGTTACCTCTGGATCTGACAGACGATTCCATTTGCAACATTAAAAAAACACACATGCCGGTGTCTTATTGGCTCAGACAAGCCTCATAATATGGGATGAGTCGCCAATGAATGACCGAAGGTGTTTTGAAACACTAGACAGAACACTTAGAGATATAATGGATGTTCTAGATAAGGTATTTGGAGGTAAGTCAGTTGTGCTAGGGGGCGATTTTCGCCAAACATTACCAGTGAAGAAAGGTGGATCTAAGGCGGAAATTATAGCTGCCTCTATTGCTGAATCGCATTTGTGGAACCACTTTAAAGTATATACACTTACAGAAAACACGAGGTTACAACGACCAGATATGAATGACGACCAACGACGACTAACAAGATCCTTTGCCACTTGGTTACTTGATGTAGGAAACGGCAAAATTGGAACACCAGAACTGATGAGGTGTCATTTTATACACTTTTTAGGGTCGTTTAACCCTCAAAATTGTGTGTTTATGCCCAAAATAGGTACTTAATCGTTCTTTTTCAGGTATTTCTCATTTGGAAGACATTTGGATGATTTACATGTGACTTGGGCTCATTTGGAGCGAAAAGACGGAGACGTTTACAATACAAAACTGATACTTGAAGATTTGTGCTCACAGAGCCTAGAGACGGCGTCACAAGCCATACACGACGTCGTCACAACTCATCAAGTGACGGCATCACATATTTCAAGATGCCGTCAGCCCGCACTGACTCAAACGCAGATCTAGAAGATTCATTTTACGACGGCGTCACGATTAAAACGCGACGCCGTCATGTCGATTTTCTTATATATACAAACCCGAATTATAGTGTTTGAGGGGGTTGTTAACTTTTAGAATAATAAAAAGAGGTAGACAACCCTAGTTCATTTAACAGCTGTAAGAGACCATTTTAGGGCCTAAAAACCCTATTGTATCTCTTCCAATTCATGTTTTAATCAAGTAAGGTTTTCTTAATCATTCAATATGTCTATGTGTTGTGTGATTTATTGCTCCTGCTTTATTCTTAGCATGCTTGGATAAGCCTATTATTGTGTTTATTTATGATTGTATGAAACCTATAATGTAGATCTTACTGGTGTTGCTTCTTGTGATGTGCACGTTAGGTCTTAGAAAATTAGTTTTTGTCTGCATCGCTGTTGATATGTCTAGGGAAACGTGATTGTGTAGAAAGGGTATGACATCGTGTAACAGTCTTCATACTACCCTTGCCCAAACCTAATATGGTTGATCTACTTTTAATGTATTTCACATGCACTTAGTAAACTCCTAGGGGCCGTGTAATAGTCTTCATACTACCTTGCATGTGCGTTGCTCTAGCGGCATACTAAGTAGACGGCGGGTTCGTGTAATTCGTTCATGCTTTAGGAAATAATTACATAGATCATCACAAGTGTGACAAGGCAACAACACTAGGAGAAGTAATCTAGGGAGTAATACATGATTAAATAGACACAATCTTTTATCTTATTGTTATCACCATTAGTTTAGATTATTATTTAGTTTAATAGCTAAAACCAAACCACTCTCTCAATTATATGATTTTACCTGCTTTTATAAAATACAAAAATACAAAAAGAATCTTCCCTCAACCCTTAGAATTATGATAGACCGTGACAAGTCTTCCTAACTAATTCTCGACCCTCTAGTGAATCGATAAACAACCCGTCGGTCTTGCCATACTACACTACAACGATTAGGTGCACTGCCTAGGGAGTTGTAAAACTTCTCGTGTAGAAGTCATACGACAACCGCACATCAAGTTTTTGGCGCCGCCGCCTGGGGAATAGTTAGGTATTGATCATAGTTTAGCTTAGTTCTACTTGCTTGAATCCTTTCAAGTAAGATTTAATTTCCGCATATTAGCTTTCTTGTAGTCTATCTTTTCTTCGTAAATCTGTCACCATGACGCGTAGCACCGTTAAAAGATTAACGGAACCTCTCGACGAACCCGAAAGAGAATTCCAAAGGCTTAGGAGAGCTGCTTTGCGATCACATCAAAACGACTCTCTTGCTATTGCCGGAAGAAACCTCTTTGACAATGAAGCACCTTCGTCCACAATACAGACCTTCAGCCAAACCCTTCAAGGCCCTGCAGAATTACTCACCCCGCATCCTTTAGTTTCCAAAATCCAATCACCTTTCCAACCAAACAAACCGAAAGAATCATTGACTCACGCGACATCTGGTTGATTCAAAATACATGCACTTTCCAGGGACTAAGAACCGAGGACCCCCTCCGCCATGTTAAACACTATCTAAGTATCGTTGATAACATACAAGCTGACAAAGCCACAAGGGATACATCTAGGTTAAGATTCTTCCACTTCTCCCTTAAAGGAAAATGACATAATGGCTTGACAGAATACCCCCCACTCAAGTCACGACATGGGATCAGCTCGTGTCATGGTTCCTTGACTATTTCTTTCCGATTGGACGTACCTCAACCCTTAGAGACCTAATCCTTCGATTCAAACAAGGAGATGACGAAACTGTCAAAAGTGCCTGGATCTATTTCCAGGACTTAATCAACCAAGTCCCCCACCATGGAATACAAAAATGGCTTCTGGTGCAAATCTTTCATGATAACATATCCCAGGACAGTCGTATGAAACTCGACCAGTTCACTTAATTTCGTTTCCACTCTCTCACCGAAGAAGAAGGGTGGATTCGAATTGAAGAATATGTCCAATACCAAGATGATCTATGGGATGAACCATCACCCT
>BQNB010201509.1:0-10908 GCA_026074375.1 Tanacetum coccineum
GTGCATACTGCATACCACCAAACCCTTTATAAAAAACTGAGGACTACAAATGAAGAGGGAGGGTGTGAATGAGGCTCACTGTTTATAGAGGCAGCCGGTGATAATGGATCACTCACCATTACTCCTATTCTTACAAAGACCAATATGTTTTGTTTTTAATCTTGTTGTAAATAGTTATTATTAATCAACTAAACTGTCAATTAAACATTTGCGATGAGAAATAAAGCAATGCTCCAATGGTAGACAACTACCCTATTCATTATTTTTTGTTTCGTATATTTAACACTTGTACCTAAATGACACGTTTTCTTTTCGGTAAGTTTAAATAAGAAAAGAATTGCTTGTGGTATAATTTACTATGTATTCTACTTATTCCTTGTCAGCGAAACAAAGAAAAAAAATATGAGCTGGACATAATCTAAACCGCATAAATACACCTTGAAAATAATCTGGACCACTTAAACTTATGCACAATTTCAGGTTTTTCAGTTGACAAGTTCTGCCTTTAGATTATAGCACGTTTTGTAAACAAACATGTGAAGATATGTACCTTTTCCTTTTCTAAACAAAGTATACTACAATTAAGGAAATGTATGTGGTACCTTTTCCTTTTCATATTCTACTTATTCCTTGTCAGCGAAACAGAGAGAAAAAAATATGAGCTGGACATAATCTAAACCGCATAAATACACCTTGAAAATAATCTGGACCACTTAAACTCATGCACAATTTCAGTTGACAAGTTCTGCCTTTGGATTATAGCACGTTTTCTAAACAAACATGTGAATATATGTACCTTTTCCTTTTCTAAACAAAGTATACTACAATTAAGGAAATGTATGTGGTACCTTTTCCTTTTCTAAACAAAGTATACTACAATTAAGGAAATGTATGTGGTACCTTTTCCTTTTCATATTCATTGTCTACCACCTAAGATCTAAGATATAACTTTTAAAATTGAAACAATCCTTTTGGCGCCTAATTCAAGACTCTTAGGTTCACCCATGTAGTATATAAAGACGAGTAGCTTTCATTTCCAACCTATAAAACAAAAACCACAAATACTATATTAGTCACAAATATCCATGGCAAACATTCAGGTTCATGCATTCTAATCTTGACGTGTTTTCAAACATACAATCTTTTATTTTTAAATTCATGCATTTTAATCTTCTACTTTTAATTAGGAACTTTCTAAAATTATTTAAGCAATGTTGGCAAACAAACATTCAGGTGATAGGCTTTATAAATCATGATTCTTATAATTTTATATGTCGTAGTTATTTTTCTTATTTTCTTTTTCTGAATCAAGACATTGCTGAAGTGATACATGCTTTCGCGAACAACAATGAAGCAACCAAAAAATGTAAACGTGAAGACAACCTCAAAACTTGGAAATGGAGTGACGTCATTGATGATCTTTCGGATAACGTTGAACCTGCTAATGTCCCAAAGACTGAGGAAACAACAACTGAACAACATGTCGTTGCATCTGAGAATAACAATGTCACAAACTTGACACTTCAGGAACATGTAAGTAAATAAACAATACTTATTTCTCAGACTCTCTTACTTTTGTTATGACGAAAGTCTCACATAGTGCATTAACTAACACTCTAACTTCTCATGAAAGAATTTGATGATGAGGATATACCAATGGCGCCTTTTAAACGAAAGAAGAAGGACCAAATCAAAATAACTGGAAGAACCAAGTTGTGTCGTGTTTTTTATGAAGATGAAAGTGACTAAGAAGAAGACATTGATGAGTATGAAAGTGACCAAGAAGAAGACCTCGATGATGGTTGGGTTTAGTTCTAGATCGCAGCATAGGGATTGTTAGGCTACTATCTTAGTAGTCTTTTTTTCTTTCGTCATTTACACATACTATGTTAGTAGTATGTTTTTTCCTTTTGTCCCTTTTTAGGTGTTCTTCAATAAAGTATTAATAAAATAAATCTTTTGAAAACTTTTTAGTTTACATTCTCAGTTTACAAGAGAAATATTTGAAGTGTTTGAACATTATACAAAAGAAGCACAAAGGTGTATGTTGACATATAGCTGCTTGCATTATATTTTGTTAAGTTGTTTGGGTAATACATTGTTTGGGTAATAAATTATAGTTAGAATGTTAAAAATAAAAGGGTGTTACTCTAACAATAGGTTGTCAAATACTTACAGGTTTCAAGTAGTTTGTGAATGCACACCAACAAACCAAAATGATATATAGGTTTTGAAGTCACTATATTTAGAATGTTAAAAAATTGCAGCATTTTATTATTTGTAACAGTTCCCATGTGCATTTTATTATTTGTAACAAATCCTATTTGCTTGAGTAAAAATCATTTTTTAGTAACAAAGGGTTTTGGGTTTATGCACATTTATTAAACTTAAAACTGAGAATAAGTATTGATAAAAATATTTTTAAGAGTATTAGGGAAGGGAGAATCATCCAAATTGTTTTCTATAAGGGAATAGGCGCAGTGTTGAAAACTTTAATATTGAAAAATCAGAAGTTAATAAAAATAATTTTGAAAGCAATAGAAGGCCAGCAAAAAAAGATAAAAATCCATCAAGTCTCTCAGGCAAAACTCCATAATATAAGAAAAAGATCCTAATCTGGGTCTTAAATTAGATGGTTGTTATTTTGTGCTGAGAGCAATGTTGGCGAATGGTTGATAAAAGTTCTTGGAGTAAATCTTGGTTGGGAGAAGTTTTTGGCAGTAAATTAGGATAGGAGGTTTGTTGATTATGTCAACAAATATTTACATGTTAGTACTATGGTTGTAGTAGGGTGTATACTCATAAAGTGTGACAGAAAAGTTAACTTTCATGTCTTCTATTGATATCAGTTAGGAACATTGTTTCAATAAAAGCGACATGACTATTAGCTTGCTTTTCTAACAGCATTATAAAGTAAAAACAATAAAGAATCAAGATATAATATTCAAGTAACAAAGTGGAACTATTTATCAGGAAGTTAGTTTGAAGTAGTGTCTATAATCCTATTAGATTGCTTGCAATTTTAACTCTTATCTATGAACTTTTATCTGAAAGTTAGTTAAATCATAATAGATTATATTAATGATGAAGTTAATGGTTCATATATATTCTTCTCATAATTTCTTTACTGTAAATGTTTGATTGAGGTTGTATTTTCATGCTTTCTAATAAAGTATTAAATGCAAATTAATGTTACACTATTTTGATTCATCAAATTGTTCGTGCAAGTTTTCAAGGTTTGAAGAAAGACCAGCTCTTGCTCCTTAATACGCATTTAATATCATTAATTGTTTGGTTTTTCTTTAAAAGGTCAGAATGGTCAGTTTTCTTGTTTTTCATATGATTTATACATTTTTATGTACATCTATTTGGTACAAGCTCTTGCTTTTATCAATTTGTATATGAGCAGACATATATGTGTCCTGTTTATATGAATATACTATGATTTTCATGTCTTTAAAAAGAAGACAATGAGTAGCTAGCTTTTATATAAGTAAAAATCCCGTTAATTATTGTAAATGTCAATCCTCGCTGATACTGCTTTATTTCTCATATTAAATGAGAATGTTTCTTCCTTTATAGATTAATACATTTGTTCTCATTATCTATATCCGATCAGTTGGGTTAGGCTATTTATGCACCATAGGAAGAATGCCTTTATACTTTATGTGAGGCTTTTTGTTTTAGGTCTTTGTAAACAATTTGTCCATATATTTTAAGTTTATAATCTTTTATAATTGTCCTGTTATTAAGATTGTTAATATTTATAAATCTTGAAACCTGTAACATTGTAGGTATTAATTTCTATTGTTTTTTAGCTCAGCATTCTAATTCTTCTTTTTGAGTAGTGGTAAAAGGTTGTAGGATAAATAAATCTTTTCGATATTTGTAGATATTCTTTATGCATTTGTTTTCAACATTGTATCATAATTTGTAAAGATTCTGATTATGGTAATGAGTGACCACTTGATCCTGATAAAGTGTTACTACTACAATTATAATCATTTATTTTTTGTGTGAAAGCCTTTTTCTGTAGCATGACACACTCTATTGACATTAGTATTGTACTTAAATAAATGTTAATTGGTAGATATTTTTTGTGTTCCGTCGTTCTATTTTAAATTTCTTTGTAATATTGTTTAATATTAGCTAAAACATGAACAAGTTGAGACATATTCAGTGATTGTGTGGGCTTTCTGTGGTGCTTTGTGTGAAGTCTTATTTGGGGATCGTAGTTATGGCAGGTCCATTGTTTGTACAATATAATGCATACCTTTATGCATCACCATTTATATTGTTTTTTTGATGGTAGATGCATATGACTCATTTATGTGTGTTGAGAATTATATTATTATACTGCTTGATCTATAAATTATATCAATTGTAAGATAATGTCGATTACTATGGACCCATCACAATTGAATACATGATCCAATTAGAGGTTTGCTGGAGATAATACAATATGCTTTGTGCGAGTTGCGTTTCTCTCTAATGACCTAGTCAATGATTATTCGATCCTACGATTTCTATTCAGTCTACAAACAAACGTTGGAACAACTCCTTAAAGAGAGTAATTTCCTACACGTTAGTTTTATGTTGGTTGTTTTTGTCTGCGCAGAAAGTATGTATGTATATTTGTTTTGTTATTAGGGAAATACAAAAGTTTCATTTTGTATATGGGAATGGTGATCGGTATCGACCTTGGATAATGATTGAGATATCTACGCATACAAAAGTACCCATGTAATTTAAAAAAAGCGGACATTGATGGCAATCGCTGATAATGTGACACGATGCTAAAACACGTATGAACCCACGTTACGTATGTGTTATCGCGTTTCTTGATTGATTATAGTAGGGCGTTTTTTATATATTATGGCTTTTGTTACTTAGTTTATTTCTTTTTATGTAGGTAAAAGTTTAGTGACTATCATTACGAGTTTGATAACGAGGAGGAGTATTGATTGTGTACCTTTTTAGACGCAAATGGTCATCTGCTTTTAGGAATTACAGTATATGAGTTGAATAACATGACTATAACATAGGTAAGCTGCATTACTTTGAGTGTATTTATACACGCATGTTACAGTTCTATTATTATACATGTTATGATGTATGTATTTTAACGCATCCTATTTACTATGTGTATATCATATGATAACTTTAAAACGCAGCCTTTCATTGTTTGCAGGGTTCAAATGACCCCTAAATTGGATAGTTGCATTACTTGTAAATCAGTCTTTGCACTCAATGTGTTTGGTCTCTAAATCTCAAGATTGGAAAGGTTAATCTTGCTCCCCGAACTATTAAGAAGATTACTGCCTACTAAATACTATGGCCCACGATGTAAATGACCTGAAAAATAATTGAGCTGGGAGATACGTTTTGCAAGTTCAGGATCAGTCCCAAAGCTGGTGTACTCAGATTTAAGCGTTTCATCAAAACATAATTATTGTGATACGACTGATTACGCTATTCATGATGAGAACTTGGAATCCACTATCACGCGGAGTATGGAGAAAAGCATGATGGAGTAAGCTGAGTGTGGAGTATTGATAGCTTTCTAGTTTAAAGCCCCTACTGCAACTTTATATATGTACCAAATGAGGGGTCCTAATGCACCTCCACACAAGCTTTACGATTCGATGTATTTTGAACATTGACCCTAACAAAGGTTAATAGCGATTAAGGATGCGGACGGCCTTTGGATGGTGTTGAGAATCCTCATGCTTAATGATTTTACACAGTGATGAATCTATTTCATTTGCCTATAAAAAAGTGCATTTGATGTAAAAAAAGTTGTGTGGCCTCATTCAAGTCATTCCTAACCATAGAATCATATTTACTGGCCAAATCTCACCTGGTGACGTAGTATATCATGAGGATGTGTGTGTTGATGAGGCTTGCAACTACATCAACATGCTGGACATTATGCAAGAAGAGTTAAACTCAAAGAACGTGCTTAAATGGAATAAGATTCTTATTAATGTTTACTTTGATCATCCAATACATTATGAAAATAATAGTTTTATACCGTCGTACTTTCTTATTTAGAATGTTCCAGGATTATATCTTTCATTTACATGAGATTGGTTCATATTTCATGACCTTTTTTAACTTTTAGATGTTATAACAATTTATAACTTATAAATAACTGTCTACCCGTGTTGTTCCCCTCTGTCTTTTGCCGTCATCAAAATTATATAAGGATTGAATCCCTATTTCTTTTCTTGTCCTCCACACAAATGAAAAAGGCCCAAGACCCAATTTCTTTTCCCGCTTGCTCGTCCAAACCAGCCAATGATATAGTTTATTTCTGTTTTGCTTCTATCCAGGTGGACTAACCTTTACTTAATATAATTAACTAATGGCCCAAGCACATTTAACTTAACCAATAGACTTTATGTTATTTAATCTAAGAGCTGCGTTTTCTAGCAGATGAAATCACAAACCAACTCCATATTTTCGGATATTTTATCACATAAAATAAAGATCTCTTTATTATCTTTCCGTGGCTTTTTGAATCACTTAAAACGGAGCTCCGACAAAAAAGTTATGACCAAAACATTGCACGTGTTCAATTCTTGTTACTTTCCGTGTCTTTCACCAACACATAAACACTTAATTGACAATTTATAAACAATAATTAACATAAATCAACCTAAAGAAGAATACCAATTAAATATAAACAATCGATTAAGATAGAAAGATATACCATTTGTGTTGCTCGACTGAATCAAGAAGAAAGTAGTTTGTTGTTGGTGAGATAGGTCATTGGTGGTTTAGGTTTATGGTTTGTGATAATGATACCGTGAAGATGTTTGCCCCTTTTGTTCATCATTTTTGGGCGGGATTTGAGATAGAACGCGGGAGAGTTATGAAAAATAGAGGGAACATTTAATTTTTTTGCAGCCGGATTCGTAGGGATTGTATCCTTATATTTCACGATTGACATCCATGGTTTAAAAATGGTAAGACTATGATGATGATTATAGGATTTGAGCCTGCGAAGAAGAAGAAGAAGATATGAGTCTGTGTAAAAAAATTAATATAAATAAGAAGTTACATTTTGGGCCCTTTTACTTTATACTTGTTGTCATTTCTTTGTAACTAATAATAAGTTTTAAATAAAACTATTAAGTAAAAGTAATTTGAAATTTATTGAAAATTTGTTGTAAAAAATGGTGTCTGTAACATAAACAAATAGAGACATGTTGTTACCTACACACCGGTGTCTTTGATTGTGTAAAAACACCAGTTGTTTTATAAAAAAAAGGTGTCTATAACATAAACACATAGAGACGTGTTGTTACATACACACCTGTTTCTTTTATTGTGTAAAAAGAGTGGTTTGCACCCTAAAAAACTAATTTCTATACAATTTTTATTATGAAAACTTGTTTTTTCAAGAAAACCTATTTCCATTCATTCCCTTCCCACTAGTTTTTTGTCATAGAGACAGAGTTTTACATAACCAATCTTTTTGAGAGGGTGTTTATAGCCTTTTGTGTAGTAGTGTGTATAAAGTCATGATATATATATATATATATATATATATATATATATATTTAGAGACCATTGTGCAACTCACAATATCTAAAAAGTAAAAATGAGACCATTTTGTAACTCACAATGTCTGAGGTATAAATGAGATCATTGTGCAACTCACAATATCTTAAGAAATATTTTAGTATTTATATAATTAACTCTTATATAAATAAACGTACGATATATGCAAAAGAGACGCAAGCATATATATTATATATATGTATGTCATGTAAGCACTTAATGTAACAAGTAATGTAAGCAAGTAAGCAAGTAGTGTGTATGCACTTTGAAAATGTTTGATGTGATGCATTGTTTGTGAAAACGGTTATATTCTAGGTAACATATGCAACCTAGTTCTCTATAACCAGTGCTCTGATACTAATCTGTAACACCCCCAAAAATGTATCGCAGCGAAAATATGTCTGGGGGCATTACTTTATAATACAACAGCACAAGATACAAGAGAACGACCTCTAAATGTGTCGTTTGAAAAGTAATCTCGTTGATTTCCTTGAAATTGATATAACATTTGTCCCATAATTGCATCACAATGAAAAGCTTGAAAACAACCCAACGATTTGATCATTTGTATGTAAGTAGAAATCCATGAATGAAATCTTGTCAATTTAGACTCCAATGCACATCAAGTAAGCCAAACATCTAATTCACCTGAGAAAAACATGCTAAAAAGGGTCAACATAAAGTTGGTAAGTTCATAGGTTTGTTTAAGTATAAATGTTGCACCAAAGATTTGCAAAGTGTGTATAACCATTTCAACCCTTATAATAGTCACCAAATTGTACGTATGAAAGTTGGACCGCAATTGTTCAAAGTATGCATGATAATTAAAACTATCACGAAATGTTTCAAGTATGTATTGCCCGATAAGTGATTACGATTACTCTAAGTTCATGAACCCGATGCACTATGTACCCATCGTAGGTGTCCCCTCCAAGAACACCCGGGCAGTAATGAAAACCATATGTACCCATCGCATGTGTCCCCTCCAAGAACACCCAGGCAAAAATGAATATGTACCCCTCGCAGGTGTCCCCTCCAAGAACACCCGGGCAGTAATGAAAACCATATGTACCCATCGCAGGTGTCCCCTCCAAGAACACCCGGGCAGAAATAAATATGTACCCCTCGCAGGTGTCCCCTCCAAGAACACCCTGGCATTTACTTGTAGTTATCAGTTCAATCTGCTTAAGCTAATCCGTAATCATTTCAAAAGTAAAGTATGTATTTGTGACCAAAAATGAAGTCAAGTAATGTATCCCATAAGAGCTATATAAATAAGTATGTAAACCAATTTGAAATTAACCATGTAAATGCATTTGCAAACAAGCATGTTCTCACCCAAAAAATATATGTAAAACAAGTAAAACATGAGGCTATAAACTCACCTCGATGATGTAGAATGATTGGCAAAAATTCAAATATTAGGCAGAACACTACAAAAACCGGAACGGCTCGACCAAGAAGTTGCGGTTCATCTTAACGGCTTTGACCCACTAGTCTAGGATAATGTATATGGGTTTTCTGATGGATGATTACATCAGCGCGACACGTTGATAAAGATTAGATTTCAACTTGTAATAGTTTGGTGGTCGGTTAAATAAAATAAATCGAAAGATAAACACAAATATGTAATATATTCCGTATATATTACATATGAAAAATGAATAATTATATAATTCATATCGTGAATTATATAACAAAGACAAACAACCAAACGAATAATACGAAGTGTATATAATACGCGACATTTATTATATACGAAAATAAAATAAAAGTATATAATACATTGCAAGTATTATATAAGAAACGTGAGAAAATAATCAAAACAACATAATTCGACATGTTTTCGGAAATCACCAATTAAATTAATAAAGAGTTCTGGCATATAAGTAAACACACGTTTTAAATTTACGAATTATGTAAACGAGGTTTTTAAAGTTTTTACAAAAGTTATGATTTTATCTTCTAGTCGGGAATTATAAAATAATATTTTATAATTTAGTATACTGTTTCCTTGACGGGTTTTAGTTAAAATAGTTGTTTCATTTGTAAAAGTATAGTTTTCGTTTATCTACCGGGTTATTGTATAATTACAATTTAATATTTCTTAAGACTTATATAACTTTGTCTTTTATCGGGTTTTTTAAGATAATAAAAATTATAATGAAATTTATTAAGTATAGAACTTTTTATAAATTTTGGCATACACTATTCGTTTAATTACTAGATGTGTAGTTTGACTATTTTTCCTAATTTTGCCCTTTAAAACATTCAAACTACAAATCTAAATAATCAAAGATTATTAATTAACAAACTTTTTTACAATCCGCACTTAATTTTCAATCCACACATCACTTAGCAAGCACTAATAAACTACTCACTAATCATAACAAAGCAAGCTAATAAGATGAAAAATATATGAAGAAACATATGCTTGTCAAGTAAAAGTGAATAGATTCTTAAGTGTGAAATTTTAGATCTTAATGATGAACTAATTTCCGTTTACTAAATTGTTTCCTCAAAACGTTGGCTTAATATTAAAAACAAATTTTTAATAAAATATTAATTACTAGTTTAATGTCTACTTAATCTTACGGCTTTTGCCTGTTCGACTAAATAAAATACTAAACTAAATAATTTTTGCAAATTATTAATCACTAATCACTTATTAAAATGCCACACTTAATTCACTAAACACAAATTTACTTAACAATCATAAAAGTAAACTACTCGCTAAGCATAATGAACAAATAAGCAAAGCTAAACATTTTAAACTAAGTTACACTAATGTATTGAAAAAAGGATAGAAAATGGAACCGAATCGAAAGCTGCAAATAAAACGATAACCACCCGGTTTAATAAGCTAAAGAAAATATTAAAATTCTATTTAGCTTATTAAACCCTTAAGCTCCGCGCCTCATGAGTTGACCGGTACCTTAACAACAACAAAAAAACACTGTTAGATAAAAACAATTAAGACAATGAATTTGCAATTTCACTCTATCTGTTCATTTAAACCATTCGGTCCACAAGGAAACTAAAGCCCAAACTAAACCCAAAAAACTAAAACGCAGTCCAAAAGCAAATATGCACCAACTATGCAATCTACAAACCACCGCAGGTCCAATGAGTTCTACTAACCAAACGCAAGCCTAACTATTAAACTTTGAGTACCAAATAAGTTATTAGTTATAAGAACTTAAACTACAAATAAGCTGAAGCAATTAAGCCAAAACAGAAATGAGTTATTGTAGAATCCAACTTGAAATAAGAATAAGCATTTACGAAACAATAGGGTACGAGATCTAGTAAGCTAAACTAAATCTTAACCGAATAAGC
>BQNB010201511.1:0-10908 GCA_026074375.1 Tanacetum coccineum
ATTCCATTCTTTCATCATCAGTGCTGGTAATATCAAAGCTCTTATCATCATCATCAGATTCTTCTTCATTTTCTTCATCAACATTCTCTTCTTCACTAACACTTTCTTCCTCATCCTCTTCCTCTTCACTGAAATCATCTTCATTCTTATCTTTATTTGTCTCTTCATCATCAGAACCCCTGACATCATCATCACTTTGAGTTTCATAATTGTATAATATCTCATCTGGAACCTTTGGCGAAGTGCCAACTCTTTCACTTGAGACTGCTGAAACTCCTATTAGCTCATCGGGAACCCCTGGTGAAACACCAGTTCCTTCACTTAAGCTTGCAGTCTTGTGCTTAAGTCGGCTTGCATGTTGGTTATCTTTGATTGCTTTTTGAGTATCAATTTCTAACTGTGTAGCCTAAGATAACATCTCAATGCCTTTTAGTTTTTCGGATGATTCTTGTGTTTTCTTGACATGGACACTAAGAGGTTCTTGTATGACAACAACTCTAGGTGTCCTTATCTTTATATCGACTTGCCTATTTTCTAGTTCTCCCTCAAATTTAGGAGATTCATCACGAAGTACTTGCTTCTTCTTTGATGGTTTTTTCCTTGGCTTAGTTGGCTTTTGGGTTGTAGCAGTTGTCTTACCCACCTTTACTGCTCTACCTCTGCTCTTCTTTGGAGGTATTAATCTATTCGAATATTTGAAGTACATCTGGTAAGTATTAGATTCCTTAATCTCATTAGTGATCCAAGTATCTGGAATAGGTTTTCCATATACTTGGTAAAGTTCTCCTTTGCTGATGAACTTCAATCTTTCCAGCAATCCATCATCAACAATAGTGTGATACGGTGAACCTTCTCTCTTGGAGATTGACTTGTGTTGAGACATGAAGTGATGAATGATGGTTTTCATGAACCTTTGGATATGGCATGATCTCACGTCTTCTGACCTTTGTCTGTCTGTAGTCAATTTGGTATTGAATATCTTCTCATATCATAGCAGCGTAGTCCACATTCGCCTCGTGGTACATACCCCATAGAATTTCAATTCAAGACGGACAAAGTTTGTCATTGCTCAGTGTCTTTCCTGACAGGGATTTGTTGATGATAGCTATAAAGTTTCTCCAAGGTTGATGCACGTGATCAATATACATTTCTAAATTACTTATCTGTTTACCCTTGTAGCCAAGTTCCTGAAGAAATTCCCTAAGAGTATCAGAAGATGGAGGTTTGGTGAACTCTTGATTTTCAACTTTTAGGGAAATATCAAGAACCTTTCTGAAAATGTCAACATCAATTTGACACGTAAATTTCTAGAACATCAGTAGAAATGAGAAAGGCGTTGTAGAAGGGAGTGTTCTTGAGAATGTCCAGGGCGACTTGAAAAGTTTCCTCCCTTTGAGTGATGGAAGGATTGATTCTGAGATTGCTTATGCTAATTTTGACTCTGTCGTAAGAAGGAACTAAGTTTTCGTCATGGGCAACTTGTTTGGCCTTATCTTGCTTCATGATTCTGCTTAATAGTTATCCAATACAATTTATATACATGACAAATATATATGTTACTAATTAGATAAACTATTCTTGTTGTTATGATTGGTTTTAAGTGACTTTGTGTTTTATGTTTCAAATGACTAAGCCTGGTTTGTTATGCAATTTGAATCAATGAACTAAGGTTGAGGGAAAAGAAAAATTGTCCAACTAGTGAAAGTCCACAGTTTTAGTCAGAGTCAACCGAAGTCAATGGTCAAAATGTAGTCATTGATCAATTTTGTATGTGTTTTAGTCTTTGAGTAATGTTTAATGTGTAATATGTAATGTTTGTCTTGATTATAGGGTTTGTAAAAAATTTTGGCTGAGTTTTTGTTCACAAAATGACACAAACTGTAGACAATTTTCCTTGTTATACACAAACCGTAGACATGTATAGTTACACAAACCGCAGAAGAGACAATTACACAAACCGCAGACTATTGTGATTACACAAATCGTAGATAATTATAATTACACAAACTATAGACTATTGTAATTACATAAACCACAGACTATTGTAATTACACAAACCACAAACTATTGTAATTACACAAACCACAGACTAGTGTATTTACACAAATCGCAGATAAGAACAGTTGCACAAACCTCAATCAAGAACAACTTACACAAACCGCAAAGTTCATAAGAATTTTAACAAAAATTTTCCTAACCACTTTGATCATGTAAACTTGACACCTAGGTTTGTTAAACACATTCTAACACAAAGCATAACACATTCATCAACAAAGAACATCTCATAAGCTTTTTGGGTAATTTTTTGAGTAATGCACAAAAATTAACAATCAATGATTCTAAGCAAACGAGAAAGGAACATATTAGGCACAATTAGGAGACATAGAAACTACTCAAGAACCGATAATACCTCTTAACCGCATATCCAAACACCCCTTTCGTCTATTTCGAACCCAAGAGCACTAAAAAATAACAACATTTGTTCCTATGGTATCTTAGCTTCGAAACAAAGGATCTAACACATTCACATACCACATAGCAAGGTTCTAAACACAAACCCACATACGTATAAGAACTAAATTAGAATTTGCATAAAAAATTGTCTACAAAAATCAAGATAACTCAAAGATGTGTTAGAGTTATAAAAAACTATTTAAAACGCATGTTATACACACCTAGACATACAAACCCCCCATTCAATTTAGGTTTTAACACAAAATTTTCTTTATGAACCCTAATTTGACAATTATGGTTTTTGTTAGGATCATGAAAAAGACTCGGTCACCCCGTGTTATGTATAGCATAGGTTAGCTCGTAGTCTTAATATTTATTGTTTAGTTACCGTATAACTTATGGCATTGGGCCGGGTCTTAACCCACATGTTAGCCCACTCCATAGCCCACTTAGGGCACTAATAACTCATGTATTTAAACCTCCTCTCAGCCATGGAGAGGGGTTGGCTGTTCATTGTATAACAAACATACACTAAGTGTCTTTCTCTCACTAGAACTTCCAATTTTCTCTCTCTAGAAATCGGCCTACACACTAATCCTTGATTGTGTTATGATTTCCAATATACTACAATTGGTATCAGAGCACATGGGATGATTGTTTAGATTGTATGTGCGTTTCTCTTGGAAGAATTAATCAAAAATTTGGTTTTTGAAGGTTTATGGTTTTTACATTGGCTTTCTTTGATTCTCACGTTTGTGGTGTTAAAGTTAGTGTTTTTAGTGTAGTTTTGGTTCTTCTGTACCATGTGTGCACTGAAAATCAAAGCTTAAACGTTCAAAAGGGTGATTTTTGGTGATTTGAAGCATTTGGGAAATTGCGTTTTGTCTCCCTGGAAGACGTTTCTTAGTTGCGTTTTGTCTCTGCGTTTTGTCTAGGAGAAATAGTAACATGCGGTTGTATTCTAGTCGTAGATTCAGCAGTTGCGTTTTGTCAGTTGCGTTTTATGTATTGCGTTTTGGTTAACACTTCTCATTGCGTTTTGTGTCCTGCGTTTTATCCCAAGTTAAAGACCCTTATTGCATTTTGGTGGAAAGAATCCCTGGCAAATTTTTTTCTACATTGCGTTTTGTCTTTGCTTCTTGACTGCGTTTTGTCTAGGACACCTTACTGAGTTTTGTCTAATCCTTAACATTGAGACTTGTCTAGATTTCCTGATTGAGACTTGTGTATGCATCTCGTAACTTAATCAAACAAATCCAACCAAATCACAAAACAAAAACATATTCAACCTATATCAACCAACAATCATCAATTTTAACTCATACAATCACTAATCATTGTTACGATCCAAAGTTTATTCATAATACAATAAATTTCAAACATTTCATGTCTAGAACTAGATGGATATTCTGCGGCCGGTTTCCGTTACCGAACTCTATGCTCGATAGATGATTATGAAATCATGTCACTACAATCGATTGTTAGACTGTAGAGGGAGGAAAATGGATTGCAAATTCTTCAGTCAATTGATCAAGGACCATTTGAGCTTGGAACCACAAGGAATACACTTGGAACTACCCCTGAGGGAGGTGTTCTACTTTGGGCGTAGAAAGGCCTGTACCTATGTAGGATCTAAGTGTCACGGAGAAAAGAAGCGATACGATGCAGATGTACCGTGCAACAAATTATTGTGCTTTCAAGGATTACCAAAGTTATCTACGAGCTCATCAATCACTACATTGAAGCAAAAAGGCACCTTTTGGACAACGTCAAAATGCTTCTTGCCAGTTCTGAACGCTCACAAAGAAGACAGAGAATCATAGTTGTACGATGAATTTAAGCAAGGTTCTCAAGATGACTTCCAGGTGAAACATTAATGAGATACTATTGTTTGATTTAACAAGATGTTAGACTGCGTCAACGACATGAGGAATATCAGAATGACAATGCTAACATTCAGCTGAACTCCAAGTCTGTACCATACATGTCACCTGTATGGGGATAGGTTTGTGAAGCCTGTTAAAACTCAACAAAGGTCTCTAAAAGGAGACAAAGTTCACGAATCATAAAACTGTATGCATATTTAATAACAACATGAGAAGCATGCTGCACAACGTATCGTACCTGATTTTTGAAAGAAATCACTCCTTGCTACTAATGATCACTTCATTTGTTTCAAAATGTCAACCTAATCGCCCTACTCATCACATGTCCAGTCTCATCAATATCTTCTTCATCAACCATACCCTCATATCACCTACTTATCCACAATTCCCTGAATCATCAAAATTGATCGGAGATACAACCAAACTGATGAAATACTTGACAACCTAACCAAATAAATCGGCAATTCTTTCACCTATCATTCTAGGCTTACTCTTCCTAGGATGAACAATCAACTTACAGGAACCTTCTTCTAACACCCGAAATCATAGCAACAATTCAAGATGGGTAGGGTTGTCTGTTCAGAGTGTTTAAGGATGACATTAATCAGAAATCAGAGGTATTTTACTTGCGGGAAATGGTGCTGCATGCAATGGGCTGTCGCGCACAGAGATAGAAGCGGGAATGCCAATGCAGGTCAAGGAAAACGGTCAAGTGTTATACTTGTAATAGGATTTGGACATATTGCAGAAACTCGTACTCAGTGAAGTGTCTTTAGAATTCTGCTTATTTCAAGGATAAGACTTGCTGCTGATGCAAGACTAAGAGAATGGTGCAGTTTTGGATGAAGAGGAAACTACTCTTTCTGGCTGATTGTGAAAGACCAACACACTTGATGTAGAGGTAGATATCAACAGTCAAGACTTAGCTCTGAAATAAGGGACAAACATTTTACAGGCAAGATAAATGTGACGCTTTTGATTCAGGATGTTGATCGAATAAACGATGCTCAGTCTATATTCATGGCCCATTTATCCTCAGCCAGCTAGCAATCCACAAGATGGTCCATCTATGTAATCTTCTTATCTGAGGGTCGTTACTATCTTTCTTGGTATTTGGACTCTGGCTGCTCAAAAAAAATAAAAAAACATATGACTGGAGATCGATTCACGGTCTCAAGAAATTTTTGTTAAAAAGATTTATCGGGACGGTTCATTCAGAAATGACAATTTGTGGTGCATTATTGGGTTATGAGGATTATGTCATCTGGTGACAGTGTATTTCAGGGTTATACTATGTAGATAGGACCTTAGACACGCAACCTTTTCTCTGTCGGTCAATTTTGTGATTCAGATCTTGATGGTGCTTAGAAAGCACACATGTTTTGTCGAGAATTAAGTTGGTGTCGACCTTATTCAAGGAAGTCGTTCTGGCATCAAACTTTATACACCATTTTCTGTTGAAGATATGAGAGCGTCCTCTACCATTTTCTTACTGTTAAAGCTCCAAGAACAAATCCTGGTTCTGGCATGCAGCCTGAATCATCTTAAACTTTAGCGGCACCGTCAATGATCTTACTCGCAAAGATCTTGTTAGAGGCTTACCTCGGTTGAAGTTTGAAAAGGATCATTTGTGTTCTGCATGCCAACTTGGAAAGAGCAGGAAAGCTACCCACAAACCAAAGACGATTAACACCATTATGGAAGTTTTACACACCATTCACATGGATTTATGCGAACCGCTGAGAGTGCAGAGTATAAATGGGAAGAAATACATTTTGGTAATAGTCGATGACTACTCCAGGTTTACATGGGTGAAGTTTTTGAGATCCAAGGATGAGACTCCTGCTTTTGTAATCAACATGTTAAAACAACTTCAAGTTGGTCTCAACAAAACTGTCAGGTTCGTGTGGACTGATAATGGCACCAAATTTGTGAATAAAGCCTTAACTGATTACTATGAAAGCATCGGCATTACCTACGAGAAGACCGTTCTGAGAACTCCTCAGCAGAATGGCATTGTTGAACGAAGGAATCGCACTCTTGTTGAAGCTTCTCAGACAATGCTGATATTCTCCAAGGCTCCCTTATTTATTTGGGCAGAAGCTGTGGCTACTGCCTGTTACACCCAAAACCGATCCCTTATACATACTCTTCACAACAAAACCCCATATGAACTAGTGCATGACAAGAAACCGAATCTCTCTTTCCTACGTATATTTGGGGCTCTCTGCTACCCAATAAACGATAGCGAAGATCTTGGCAAATTGAAAGCTAAAGCAGACATTGGGTTCTTTGTTGGTTACGCACCAAACAGGAAGGGTTACAGAATCTACAACAAATGGACCTGGCAAATCATGGAAACTATTCACATTACATTCGATGAGCTGACTGAGCAGACGACTCCTGTCTACTCCAGTTCAGGACCCGCTCCTAACCTTTTGACGTCTGGACCTATAAGTTCAGGGCTCGTACCTAATCCTACTCCTGCTATACCTTATGTACCTCCTACTAATAAAGAACCGGAGATTCTGTTCCAGCCGATGTTTGATGAATATTTTAAGCATCCACCTGCTACTAGATTGGTACCACCTGCTCCTGTAGCTCAAGCTCCAGCAGCTCCAGTTCCAGTCAATCAAACCGGTCCTTCGGTTTCCATCTCCGTTAATACGGATGCACCTCTGGAAATTTATTCACCCTCATCTTCAGATCATCAATCTTCTTCTGTACATATTGGTGTTGCAGCTGAGCAATCTATTGAAGTAAATCCTTTTGCACCAGCTGATCCCGAACCCTTTGTTAATGTCTTTGCTCCAGAACCGAGCTCTAAAGCATCATCATCTGGGGATATCTCGATAGCTAAACCAAATCACTCCACTCAACCTCATGAACATCTCCGAAAGTAGACCGACTCTCACCCGATTGATAACATTATTAGAAATCCTTCTAGACCAGTCTCCATAATGAAACAGCTTGCAACCGATGCATTGTGGTGCTTCTACAATTCTATACTGTCAAAGGTCAAACCGAAAAACTTCCAATCAGCAGTTACTGAAATCTATGAATTTGATTGACTGGACATATGGGAACTAGTGCCTCATCCGAACTGTGCCAAAATTATTTGTAACACCCCCAAATTGGGTCGCAACGGAATAAGGGTCCGGGGCGTGTTACTTCATAGATCAATAACACAAGATGTATATAGAAAGACCAAAGAGTCATTTAAAACTGATACATTAGAATTAACAAAGTATTTGTTACATAAGCCGAAGCTTCACTTGTCTACTTGTTCAAAATACAACAGCAAGAAAAACATGACAGTTTATCAAATGGATGTGAAAACTGCATTCTTAAATGGCGAGCTTAAATAAGTAGTCTATGTTAGCCAACCTAAAGGCTTCGTTGACCCTGATCGTCCACATCATGTCTACCGTCTGAAGAAATCTCTTTACGAGTTAAAGCAGGCACCCCGAGCGTGGTATGACACTTTGTCAAACTTTCTTCTGGCACAAGGATTCTCCAAGGGTGTAGTCGATCCATCCTTGTTCATTCAAAAAACAGGCAAACACACTTTTCTTGTTCAAATATACGTTGATGATATAATCTTTGCCTCGACTGATCCCAAAGACTGTGACTGTTTTTCTAATGAAATGAGCTCTAAATTTCAAATGGTGATGATGGGTCAAATATTCTTTTTCTTGGGCTTACGAATTTCTCAGAATCCTAGAGGCATTTTCATAAATCAATCTAAATATGCTAATGAGATTTTAAAGAAATCTGATCTTCATAAAAGTGACCCTGTGGGACTACTCACATGGTGGATGCGAACAAAACGGGATGAGGACCTCTCGGAATCCCTGTTGGACCAGGACTCAATATGCTAGTTATGATTGGATCCCTGATGTATCTCACAGCCAGTCGACCTGACCTTGTGTAACACCCCCAAAATGGGTTGCAGCGGAATAGGGATATCCGGGGCGTGTTACTTCTCAGATCAATAACACAAGATATTATCTAGAATGACCCAAAAAGTCATTGTAAACACTAGGATACATTGGATTTACAAATATTTGAAACAAATAGCCCGACGCTTAATTGTTCCTTATTATTTATTATTACAAAAGATACTGGTTCACAACACATGAGTTTTCCCAAACATAATCAACCCTATCTTTGCATGACATCCCAAAACAAAATCACCAATGTATCCTTGGCACCTTATGCTTACTGATCTCCTAAAAAACATTGCTTTAAAACGTCAACAATAATGTTGGTGAATTCATAGGTTTGATAAATCATAATATGCAGGACCGCAAGACTTTCCCATGATAATGCAACACATGCAGACATTCACAAGATCCGATTACATTTTCCTAATCTATGACATGGAAGCGCGATATTTATATTCTCAATGATATATTCTATTGCTATTCTGCTCCCGATAGAGGTTTCAACCTAAACATTCCCAATCTGACATGCTATAAGTTCGTTCCCTGGTGATAGCTAATCACTCCGAGACGGGGGAGGTCGTATATGATAATGCAACAGATGCAGACATCATATAAATGTAATTACGTTGCCCTAAGCTCATGACACTGAAGATGGACATAAATGAATACCATATAAATGGCCTACATTGCCCGTGATGATGTTCTTACCCGCAACATCCTATGTTCGACATGGTATACGTTCGTTTGCCCAGTGATAGCTAATCACCCGAACGGGGATGTCAATCCCAATAGATCTATTCATAACATTCACGCTCACAATCTAGTAATTGACAATTCATTATAATGGGCTCAGATAGGGTTATCGCTACTTAGGCAACATGTAATCATAATGTAAAAGTATCCACTTGTGTCTAGTTATAAAACATTGCATGTTTCTCACCCCAAAAACTTATAAAATAAAAGCATGTAAAACGTGGGGCTATGAACTCACCTTGAGTGAGCGAATATCAGGTATATATCAAATAATGTGTCACGCAAATCGTTAGATGCAACCTATTTAATTTAAGGTCGTATAAGTACTAAGCATGATGATTAACATCTACCATATACAATTCTACATAGCAACATCACCATCTAATTGTTTTGGTAAAATTGTGTTTAATAGGTAAAAACGTTTATAATTACCGTTTTAGTAAAACTGGCGTAACTTTCGCGTTTTAAGCCCGATTTTGACATTACTTATGCCCACGCTTTCGTATTAGGACGAGTTATCATAATTTGACATTTTCATATTTTTAGTCCTCTAATGAACAATACTTTTTACTGTTCACACAGTTATAAAGTTATTTTTATAGTTTTAGTCATCGTAAAACCCGTAAACGTCGTATTTTATTCGTTATAGCTCCGTTTTTAGCGATTCTTTCGAGCACGTTCTCGTAATTGAAAGTTCTATTTATTTATGAGTTTTACAAAAATAAATGTTTCTGTCATGAACAGTAACTTTTATAAAAATGGTTTTATAAAAGTATTTTTATACATTTTAAGTATATATAAACTCGCGTAATTCATAACTCCTTCGTTTTTAATTAAAAAATTATGATTCTTATCATTTTGGAATCCTAGAAATGTGTATAATCTGTTAAAAACATCAAACTTTTTGTTTTGTATAATTTTTATAAAAGTTATTTTATAAACCCGTTTAATTAACGTATAACTCGTAATTAGCGTATCTTTTTCGTTATTAATCCGTTTTTCGAGTTTCTTAACTTTTTGGAATTGTCATGAGATATATTATCTTATAAAACATAATACGACCAGGTTATGTGTCGAATCCAAATAGAAAGTTTGGAGGTTTTTCATAAAAACATGTTGTAAACTTGATTTTTGTACTTTCATATTTAGTAATTTATCACAAGTCTTCCAGTACTCTTTATATACTATGTCATACATATAATAATGTCCTTAGTCCACCCTTTATCCATATGTCCATGATAAAAAGATTTCCAAGTTATTAACATCACATGAAAACATAACTTTCGTTAAGTACTTTAAAAACCCTAATTTGTATATATACATTTTTATACTTAACCAACATGGTACATCACTTATACTTCCATTATATCATAATATTAAAAACATCATAACAAATGTAAAAGTGTACAAAATGATAATCACAAGTAAAAACTCTTTTTACATGTTTAAAAGTCCTAAATGGTGATTCTTGCTACATAGAACATATATACTCATAAAATCATAAATGTAAATCCATAAAGGGTTTTAGATAACCTTATAATGATCTATGATGATGGAAAACACAATCTAAACCCTTGTTTAGATTATAAACCCTAGCTTGCAATATCTTGAAACCCTAAACCCTAATCCTCTATTTTTCTTGCTTAACACTTGTGAAGGCTTAACCAAACCTTCAAACCATCTTAGTAGGTCTTAGATATGATGTGTGTATGCTTGTATAAGTAGTAGAAAAATTTGTATGGGTTGATTGTGGTGCTTGGTTTTGAGTCGTGGCCTTTAAGGGAGACAAAAGAGAGATATAAGTTGATTTTTGGTAAATGGAAATGTGTTGTGTCTTGCTATCACTTGTATGTATGTAATATATATGT
>BQNB010201512.1:0-10907 GCA_026074375.1 Tanacetum coccineum
ATACATGTTCTACATACCTCTTCACCACAATCAAAGTAACAACCTATTCTTAACAATTTCACTTTAATCTCTATCATCAGCCTCATTAGTATGGTTATAAACAATATATAAGATGAACTAAATAGCTAAAGAATTTTAACATATTTCACATAAATCACTTACAACTTCTACTCATCAGAATAACGATACAATCAGGATACTTACTATCTTGGGAAATACTTGAAGCGTCGTCTTTTACGTGGCCAGCGATAGGAGCTCCAAACTGAATGAGTTCTCTCGTGACTGCTTTCGACTACTGGTTGTACTTGATAAACGTCTAACCTGATCACAGTCGTACAAAATCAGGAATCAATACTTTTGTTTCTAAAAATGTCCTTGGTTTTCTATAAAGCAAAACAAATGAGGTAGATACAAATTTTTCATGGTTAATCGACACATTCTTTAGTCCATCAATAACTTAAACAAAAAAGGCACACTAAAGTAATAATGTTTAAACTCAAATCAACAAACTAATTACAAATTATAACTTATGACACAATAACATGAAATCCAACAAAACACACATTAAGCCAACTTTAGTATGTGTTCCTGACTTTCATGAATGTCCTATTTGTTCGTGACTTTTAGACCATAACAACCTTTGTGACAATGCCACAAGTCCACAACAGCCGTTTGACTATTTAAGTCCCATTAACCATGAAAGCATAACTCTAACTAAAACATTCCTCAATCACTGTCTCCTACCATGAGATATAAAATAAGAGTGATAATTAGATCTGCGTGGTACATGATTTTTTTATAGAAAAAGACCTAAAAAGAAATAATAATTATATAACTAACTAACCATTTTCTTTCATCCGCAGACCCATTAGCAGCAGCATGGCGGCCGCGGCGGCTAGCTTCTGGGTGACTTCTTGAGAAAACGGGACCTTGTGGTCGGAGGAGGTCGTCGCTTTTTGGATGATGCCGGTGACCGGAAAATGAGCGGGAGATGGGTATGCTGCGTGTTTCTTGATATGCATAGGATTGAATTTGCAAGGACGTTGAGGAAAAAAAACTTTAGGAGAAGGAAGAAGATGGTTCGAGATTATGTATTTGTGGGACACCATGTTTTGTATGAATCTTTCTTCTTCCCCATCTTGAACTCGAGTGGTTGGACTCAATTGATCTTGCCTCATCTTTGATGAGCCAGTGATTTTAGAGAGAGAGCAAGAGAGTAGAGGTGTGTGAGATCCAGTATCTGAGTGTGTGTGTGTTTCAGGAGAATGAGAGAAAAGAGAGATAATGGCTCAGGGGAGATGAGTCATGAATCACAGGTACGTGGCAGTATGCATGATGTACATCTGTATGTAATGAAGGGAGTGACTGTGAGAGATTTGAGAGAATGAAAGAGAAAGAGTGAAGAGTAAGCAGTATATGAAAGAAGCGGGTCGGGTCGGGGTGGCATTAAATGATCGTAAAAACACCTCGGGACAACAATCTTAATCTTTAATTATATAGTACAAGTAGTTATACCCGCGCTCCACAGCGGGACGGTTAGCAGAGGAGCGCGGGGTTAGTTCTGTTGTTATTCACAAAAAAACAGACCGATGACTCAAAAAGTGCGAGAGTTTATTTAAAAAAAAACAAATTAGAAAAAAAACTTGGTCGGACCGGGTCAGGTGGACCCGGTGCTTAGTTTTGTTGTTATTCATAAAAAAAACATACCGATGACTAAAAAAGTGCGATAGTCTTTAAAAAAAACAAAATTTTTTTATTCATAAAAAAACAGACCGATAACTAAAAAAGTGCGAGATGATATTTTTGGGAAAAAAAAAATCGGACTGGGTCGGGTCGACCCGACGCATTAAATGCATCCGGGTCGGGTCAACCCGGTGCATGTTAAAGGCAAACTTAATGCACCCATGTCGGCCGGAAGTAAATAGCGACCGGCAAATGGCGGGTCGGGTCGTGCATTAAATTCTTTAAACCGGACTCCCGCTTTTTGTATAGTTTGGTGTAATGATGTAATTGAATGAGTAGGAAGGGCGCCAGATGTAAGGGAAGGAGAAAGTAGTGAAGCGTCACTCGGACGGGCTGATATTACAACAACGATATGCGCGATCGGAGCGAAGCACTAGGTCCTACCACCTGGATCACAAGATCCGGATCTTATGACGCACACACAGCAAGGTGGCGTGACATTCGACTCTAGCGAGGCGTCGGCTGAGCTTCAGATATGCGCACGACCCACGCTCTCACAATCCCAACGACCACAAATTCGCGTCTCCGAAGTCCAAGCGAACCCCGACACAGCGCATCACACACACGCAGCGGACGGAGAGCTCAATCATACAAGGATGCGCATTCGATGTCTGAGCGCGATTTTCAATACATAAAATACACAATGATCGTGACAGTATCCTCATCGAACCGCATCACAACCCCTAAGCGCGCTCACAAAAAGACACAAAAAGAACAAAACACAATGTTCAGCAGAAGAGGAAAGGGAGGGAAGGGATTAGGCAAAGGAGGAGCAAAGCGTCATCGAAAAGTCCTTCGCGATAACATCCAGGGGATCACTAAGCCTGCCATTAGGAGATTAGCTCGTCGTGGTGGTGTGTCAGCGCTATTCACAAGATAGGACCTGACGTTTATATATGAGGAGACACGTGGCGTGTTGTGAAGATATATTTTGGAGAATGTGATCCCGTGATGCTGTCACCCTACACCCGAGCATGCTAGAAAGGTAAACTGTGACAGACTATGATGTTGTTTATGCCTTGAAGAGACAAGGCCGTACTCTCTACGGTTTTGGGGGTTAGAGTTAGGGTTTGATTATGTTTCAGATCAGATGTGGTTAGGTTATGTGTAGAGTTGTTCTGTTATTATATCTTGTAACTGAAGGTTGATTTGGAATTAATATGAATGTATCGTTTAGTTATATTTTCGAATTGTGTTATTATCAATTGAATCTGTTTCATTTAAATTTTTAGAATTTGAGAAGATTTTGTAGCGTATTGTGTTAATGGGAGTAACATGATTGATGATATTTAGCTAAACTGATTAACCTGATGGAAATATGCATTGTAAGGGGGTGTTTGTTTAAGCTTATATGTGGACTTATGAGCTTATTTGCTTTTGTCTTATATAACATAAGTCTCAATTTTATGGCTTATATTGAGGTGGTGTTTGGGATTGCGACATGTGACTGATTATCAACTTATCACAGTTTCATAACGCAAGTTATCTCAAATTAGTGTTTGGCCAGAAAAGTGATTAATTGCGTTGTTTTGGTCCAATATCGAAGGTTTTGAATAATCCACACAAGATTACTTTTTTTTTTAAAAAGACGGCCATTTTGTTTTTATTGTCTAATTACAAAAACACCCTCAATTTAAATAAATCATTAAAACAAAGGATGTCCATTTATGTCATTTTACTTATTAATCTAATACACAATCTGATTTGCCAAACATTCAAAAAACTGATTATCTGATTATTGCGTTATCAAGCAACATAATTAAATCAAACACTATATTTCAAAATCACATTTTACAACCGCTGATTATCTGATTATTCATTTTCAAAACGAATAATATTTGATTTCGTCTTATATAACATAAGTCTCAATTTTATAGCTTATATTGAGACTTATAGGCTTATATAAGTTTATCATATATATAAGCCCACAAGTCTTAAAATAAGCCAGAAAATTGAGGCTTATGTTATATAAGCCAAAATCAAATAAGCTCATAAGCTCACATATAAGCCAAATCAAACACCCCCTAAACCAAATGCAATCTTTTTATGTTTGTTTGGTTGTGTTAATGAGTTTATACAGTACATTGTTATGCAATGCTTGGTAAAAGTTAAGTGCGTAAAAAAAAAAAAGAATAAATCAATTAGTTAATGTGCCGTACTCTATTGACATCTGACAGTATTGTTCATGTGATTGGTTGTTAAGTAGTAAAGTGGTTGCTGAATTTGAATTCCTAGAAATATATTTTCTATAGTCGCGCTTAGGCTTAGGTTTGGGCTTATGGATATGCCTGGCTGAACCCGTTTCTGGATGCTGACTTGTTTTAAATTGATTAGGTGAATCAGATTGATGTCTTCGGAATCAGGATATGCTGCATATCACCATGTTATTAGTTAATATTACTACGTATATAAATATGGCCCATTTGTATGTCTTAATCTGCCGTTGTTATATAACCTTTGTATCACAAAGATGAACCTGTTTTGTATTTGTACTTGTTTTGTACGTCATTGATATTCAATCTCGTTTGATATATCACATGTGATATAAAACTAATATGTAAGTTTGAAAACTCAACATGTAAAAATATGTAAGTTCGAAAACTCAACATATTGTCGTAAAAGGATTTGTTCAAGGCAGCACTGATAGTCAAATATGTACAACATAAACAATCGTTTTTCGCTTGGTCGCCGGCTCGCCGCAGATTTAAGCTTTTTGGTGAAGACTATAATATACTCTCAGGCGGGTTGACTGTCATGCACATCTTCCTGCTACTAATTAATATTTTTTTACAGGTAGCCTATTTGTGTCTCACTGAATTGTGACCCACTAATATCCAAACTAAGTACCGAATTTGTGTCATTATGTCCAGTTGTTTGACCGTTTCCGAGGTAATTAACCTTCTGGTTTGGCTTGTCTCTGAAATGCATTAAATCGAAAAGACTCCCAAATTCACATTGTATACGTTTTTTTACTGAAAATCACATTATCCATTATTTTTCCATTGTCAACAAAACATGTAAAGTGATAGATATACAGACATAGAAATTTACTCTTGGTTGGGTAAAATAGTACTATTTTACTATACAAGTCCAATCTAATCGAAAGTTCATATACGTGCTTGCTTCTTTGTGTACTAACTATCATTTAATCGAGGTTTTAAGGAAGTATAACATTACTAAAAAAAGAGGGAAATCATTTTATCGTGTTGATCATAAAAAAATGTATGCATTACATCATACATAATTCGGAGAAATCTGTAGTTAGATGTAGAGACACTTAGTTTTGATGATCCTATTAAGTTGCGTTCTTTGAGCAAGTGCTTACACCGTAGTTTGTTCTATGGGCGATATTAACGAGTCCTAATCTTTTAAATTGATGAAGAATTCCAATTGCTAGATAGAAAAAGGGCAATGCAATAAAAGAACATTGAAATTGAAGAATTGTGATGGGTTTTTCGCGCATAATTGCCATTCGAAATAGTATGACCTGAGAAATGCAATCTACTCTTTCAAAACAAGTTTGACATCCAACAAAACACTATCCTAAAAATCGAATACTTCAAGAACAAATAGAAATACTTTGATATTGCACTAATGGCAAACACCATGCTAGAAACCACAAGATCTGTAAGAGTAACTGGATGAAATTTCATGAGGTTGCAAACGACATCTCCATCACATTATCCGAGTCACTTTGCAGCTACAAGAAATATTCAAAGAGATGGTAAGTTTACGGTATACCTACTTCTAATTGTTATTATTATGTGTGTGTGTGGGGTGGGGTGGGGGGATTGTCTGCCAATTTTAAATCATTTACTTTTGAAGACCGCTTTAGCTTATATTTTTATCTATTATGCAATGGGTCAAATAGGTAGAATTAAATAAAAAGTTAAAAAAGAAAACAGGTTGAAAGTCAAAGTGTATTTTTGATGCACAGGAGTTCATCATTTTATATGAAAAACGATAGGATGTCTAGTAGAGCGCTAATCAGAAAGGGTTTCAGGTTGACTCAAGCTGAATCAAACCAAAGAATTTTACCCGTTTTGACTGGGTAGCCAAATCAGCTATTTAACCACCTCTAAGGGGGATTAAAAGCAGCCAAGAATTAAAAGTTATATTGAAATATACTTACAACTTACTGAATAACAAATCACAGGAATATTGAATCTGCTTTTTATTCGATTGATATGAATGATGTTTACAGATTTCATACCCTATATATACTAGATGAAACGGTGCCTCTAAGGGGTACACCGATTCAATAAACGACACAAACATTCTAACCGTTCTAATCCTATAAAAACGGTTTATACCGTTATCTTATGTCCAGCCCATTTACAAACCTATTGGGTTGGGTTCTATTTTACATAATACATAATACATACTAAAATACCCTTTAACTTTGCTTTTATAACATTAAGGTCCAACATTCTCCCCCCTAATGTTATAAACGGCAATCTAGTCTTCTTCACTCAACTTCACAGAAATATGGGTTCTTCGTCTTCTGAGATGAGAAGTGCTTCTTGCTCTTTGTCTTTCTTCTTCCATTTGGTGCATTCATGGGCAAAATGACCTAAGTCACCACATTCATAGCATCTCATTTTTTTCTTGTTTTGTTCTCTTGAACTTTGTTGAAAACTTGTTCCGCGTCCTTTTTCTTCTTGTCTAAAGTTTCTTCCTTGACCCCTACCATATCTTTGATTACTTGCACTTGCCATTAGAAGTTTGCTTTGGTAATCTTCTTGCGGTTCATCTTGACTCTTGAGGCGTTCTTCATAAGCAGTTAGTCTTCCAACAGCCTCTTCAAACGTCATTTCATCAATCTCAGAATATTGCTCGATAGATGCCACGATTGGTAGGAACTTATTTGGAACGGAGTTTAGCAACTTTCTGACGAGTGTTTTGTCTTTAAGGGTTGAACCAAGACTTTTAAATTTGCCTCTTATGCTTCCCAATTTTCCGGCAAAGTCGCTTACGGATTCGTTGTTTTTCATTTTCAAAGTCTCCAATTCGCTCCTTAAAGTTTGTAGCCGTGCTTTCTGAACTCGGTCCTCTCCTATATATCGTACTTTAATTGATTCCCATACTTCCTTTGCAGTCTCGTACTGTGCAACTTGCATTAGAATATCTTTCGGCAATGTTGTGAGAATCATTGCTTTTGTTGTATGCATCTTTCTTTCATCTACTTTTTCTGTAGCTTCAAGTGTTTCCCAAAGGCCATAAGCCTTTAAGATTGTTTCCATCATAATTGCCCATGTGGTGTAGTTTGATTCATTCAGTTTCGGGCATTGAAGTGCTATATTTTGCTCACGAGTTGGTGTAGATGTTTCTCCTTTCGTCATGCTTTGTTGCTTTCTTACTTACGTTGTTTCTTGCTTACTTACTTGCGTTCTTTCTTACTTGCTTTGAAACACCGAGGTTTCTTTTACGGGTCGAAACACTGAGGTTTCTCTTACTGGTCGAAACACTGAGGTTTCTCTTACTTCTTACTATGTGAACCACAATGGTTCATTCTTACTTCTTACTTGTGAACCACAAGGGTTCGACTTTCTTACTTCTAGTTTTGTTTTTGCTAATCTAAGAATGATTGGGTATTTACTTTAAAATAGAAAACTATACAAAAAACTTAATACTTACTTTCTTTCTCAATGTTAAAACATGATGATTCTAATTCTTGCATTATTTTTGGAATAATAGGATTCTACTGCTATTTGAGAAAGTTTAAGCACCACAAACAGTGGTCAAGGGGTTGTCGCAATAAAAAAATCACAAATTTGAAAAATAATAAACTCAATTTGTGAATAGAAAAGAAACCTGTTTTGTTTGTGCTCATTATCGTTATGCGATACGCCAACACAGTTCAGGACCACAAGGTTTGTATTTCCTTCTCTTTTTCGCCTAAACAAAACGCAGCCCCTTTTTCTTCCTGGTGCGATGTTCGACACAGAAACAAAGAGACTGCAGACCCTTTCGTGTTGACGATGGTTTTTGGTTATCAGGGCAGACGAAGGAATTGTTCCCTTTTTCTTTCCTTCAATCAATTCATAAGTGTACTGAGATTCTTCTTTTATGATTCACTGGATCGTTTGCTCTTGATACCAAATATTGAATAATATTCTTACAAACTTACTCAATAACAATAACAGGAATATTGAATCTGCTTTTTATTCGGATTGATTGAAAATGTTTAAGATTTCATACCCTATATTTACTAGATGAAACGGTGGCGTGACTGAAGGGAGTGATGGTTTAGACGAACCAACACGTTACATTTTCCTTATAAACCGTAACTGTCAAAACCTAATGCTAATGGGTTTCGGGTCTGTGTGGCCCAAACCAATCTTACAGGCTTTTATTTTACATAAAATACACTAAGTACCCTAATCTTTGCTTTTATAACATTAAGGTCCAACAGACCCTATTTTCTTTAGCCAAAGATGGTCCTTCATGATTAAGAATTAAGTCTTCCTAAGTTTGTTTAACAGTGGGACATTTATTGACATAATCCATTAAATCATTAGGTAAACATGATATGATGAGATTTTCGAGACATTGGTCTAGATATACTATTTTTTTCTCATTATTGCTCCATTATGCTTCAGGTTTAAAAAGACCAGCAACAATATTTGGAACAAATGGACCAGTATTTATGGTTTTGATGAATTGAGTATCTATACCAACAACGTGACATGAAAACCTCTTTTTCTACTTTGTGAAAATTTTCGCCTCTAGTTTAGGAGCAGAGTTCATGAATCCACCAGTAGAGTCTAGAAGTTGAGGTACTTCAGTTTTCATGGTAGGATGTTAATTTTATAAATGTTTTAAAAAGTTTTAAAAATCAACATGTTGTGATACCACTTGTCGTTCTATTTTAATGCGACAACAACTTATTTTGTTAAGTTGAATCACATTCCATGAAACTAATATTTTTTTAACCTTAAAGGTAAGAATACTAAAATTGTTAAAACAATAAATGATACAATATGTATCTTCAACGTGTATAAATTATTTATTAGAATGAATCAATAGAATCTATGACAATGTTTACTTGCAGAATAGTAAACCTAACTGTGAGATGGGTGAAACACGTAACCATTCCCCTATTTCATCGAAGCTTCTTCCCACCCACATATCAAAATCAACACATACCACCGCTCCGTTATCTCTTCCATATCTTTCGGTGCCTAACCTTACACACACACACAAAACATACAACATCGATTACTTTGTGATTTCCTCTCTAATATAAACACTAACCTAAGTTATGTTTAACCACAAACTTTATTACTTACTCGCTAAAGCTTTAGTTGTCAAGTTTTATTCGAGGAGTAAATGCTCCTAAATGTGTTTCACATTAATTGCAAGAGATAGTATTTACTTCATTACATCATTCTCCATTTATTAAAATAAAATAAATATTAAAAATATAAAATTAAATTTAAAATAATTAAAAAATAATTAATATATATAATAAATATAAAAAAAAAATTTATTATTATAAAATATAAAAAATATAAAAAAATTAATATTATATTAATTATAAAAATATAATAAATATAAAAAAAAAAGAAATTAAAATTCAATAATATAAAATTAAAAAAAATTATAAAAAATTATACAAGTTTTATTCGAGGAGTAAATGCTCCTAAATGTGTTTCACATTAATTGCAAGAGATAGTATTTACTTCATTACATCATTCTCATTTATAGCAAAGAATTAGGGTTTACAAAGGGTTCTTCTTTACGCGTTTCGAGCATCAAATGAGTAGTTGAGATACCATTTACTGTTGTCATAGTAAGAAAGAGAAAATTCTTCTTTACAGAACAGTTGAGTACACTATGTTGCACTTCTTTATCAACTTTGTAAGAAGTCATTCTCAAGATTTTTGCTTTATTCCTTTTGATATAAAGAAAACTTTTCCCGCCTTGTAAACTTCTAAAAGCAGACATTTCACTCAGCTTCATGGTAAGGAGATCGACATCGTTCAACGAAGCATTGCCAACCTCGCTGAACTGAACCTCTTCTTTTAGATCGTATACTTCAGACGTTGAACCGCATCAATGCTGAAGAGAATACTTCTTTTTTCTTTAAGAAATCTAATGGAGCAAAGTGTTGAACTTGTTCTTCAACGCGGGTAAATACTTATCTTGTTTATTTTCAAATCTATTTAGAGATTGAAGTACACTAAATTAACCCACCATATTGGGAATTACTCTCTCTCCCTCTCTCTCAACACCTATAAGGGGGTGTTTGGGATTGATTATTGAAAATAAATTATGTTTTTTGAAAACTGATAACCATATAATCAGCTGTTACAAAACGTGATTATGAACATAGTGTTTAGATATGATTTTGCTGTTTGATAATGCAATAATTAAATAATTAGTTTTTTGAGCGTTTAGCAAATTAGATTATGTTTTGAATTTAAATGTAAAATGATAAAAAAGTACATTTGCTATATTTTGTTACTATGTGATTAGATATTACAAAGAACATTTTTTTAATTAAATATAACATATAACAAAACAACACAACATCATATAATATTTTTTAAATATCGACACCCAATCATTTATTATGAAATTTAAATAAAAATATTTTTTTCTGGTTAAATTTTAATATAAGTGCAACATACCATACTTTAAATGACCACACCCTTTGATTTCATTGTCAAATTCATCCCCTTAATTTTCTCTTTGATGTCAAGACAATAAACAAATAACTCCACACACTTCACTCTATCAAACTTGCTAGTACAAAAATTCACGACAGTTATGACTTCATGAGTAGTTTTTGTTAAATCGATCGATATCTCGCCATCGTTAGTATTGTCGGAGTGAAGGAAGTTGAAGGCTGAACATCATCTTTTTTATTAATATGAAAATTTGTGAGGCACTAGATTAGAAGTAGATATGATGACAAGAGGTTTGTGAAAAACAAGATAAGATATATCATAGGGTGGTATGGTAATCAAACATTAAGTGCATATATTTCTCAAACCTGCGTTTTGCTATAGCAGGTAGCTAGCTACTTTTACAAAATAGAGTTTTAAACCTCTCAAAACGTGAATAATCACTTTTTGTTTGTTCTTATCCAAACACTGATTTTGGATTATTTGCGTTTTCAAAACGAAATAATAAGATAATCACTTCACAACCGCAAT
>BQNB010201518.1:0-10907 GCA_026074375.1 Tanacetum coccineum
GCCTTTTACGTGACCAATAAAAATAAAATGGGCAAAGTCAATAATTATCTTCCTAATAATTACATAACACTTGCTTGACATAAACCTTAATTTATTTGGTGACCGTTTACGTTAAATGATTATTTTTAGTCTACGCGATTTAGCTTAAAGGTTAAATTAAAAGTAGACGCGTACCGGACTAAAATAAATAGTGAAGAATAATAGAAGTCGTAAAATGACCTGAAAATCTAAAATGTTACACACGACATCATTCCCCTGGCGTTTACTAAACGAAATCTAGCCTTTGTTTTTGGAATTAACATAAAAACAACGGAACAACCCAACCGTTGGTTCAAAACCGTGAACACGGCAAAGGATCTCAAAATGAGACACTTTGGCCGCATCAATAACGGACAGTTGGGATATATGGATGTGATAGTGTCTGAGCACATTAACAAGAAAAGTGAAAAGTGGTAATCGAAAATTGGCATACTCGAAGAACCTAGTATATACACCTATTTTGCCAGTAGGTATTTCATGAATTGTTTGGTTAGGGCTAGGCAATTGCGGATGAACTTCATCAGGAATATGATACGTTTCACAATTTTTTTTTAGAGCTTTTAGAGTAAGAACCGACTTTATATCTGTAATACTGCTCATGATAAATGTAAGCAAAGATTGGGGTCTAACCTGAAAGCCTAAAAATCTTCGAAATAGGGCACAAAGAGAACAGGTTTAAAAAACTTGAAGAACTTTTTAACAATGGTGATTATAATTCGAGAAGATAAAAAAGGAAACAGTGAAAATCACACCGAATATTTATACCCTCAGTATAGTAAGTGCAAGCTCCTTCCAAATGCTTCCACGCGGCTATGACCTCCGAGTCAACAGCCAAGATGAAAAGTAAAAGATAGCGATGACAGTTAAGCAGTTAGACTAACCAGTCAAATCGGCCATAAAAAGACCACGTCACCAATGTCCCACCTAACAAAGGCAACGGAACGTCGCGGAAAGACAAGCACGGAGGAACCAAAAAATACAAGGAGTACCGGAACCTGAGTCTAGTAATATCTACCGCACGCAATCAAAATCGCACGCAATAGACACACTAGACTGAGGGGACCTGATGCCGTATAACATGTGTAACAGACCTCCGGGCCTGGACCATATATATTATACATGGGCCCGAGCCCAATAAAGCAATTACAAAGTGCAAATGGACCAAAGCTAAGCCCAGACTAACTGGCTATGGTCCGGAAGCATCAAGACGGACGGAAGGCTCCCAGAAGACACTTCTGTAGGACAGCGGAAGTCCGCTAGGAGAGCCTAAGTCCGCAAATCACGATTATAAGCGGACCCTTACCCGATAAGGGTCCCACTTCGGCTTACTAACAGAAATGAGCGAAATACTAGGAAAACCTAATATTTCACTCACCTATAAATAGGACCTCTATCACATCAAAAGGTATGATTTTTTTGACTACATTCTACACACACACATTCTCTGACAAAACATGAATACTTACTCTTACGCCGGAGTCCAATCGTGGGGTCCGTCCCCACGATAAGACTAACGGTTTGTCTTTGTTTGTGCATGAAATCGTCATCATCACTTGATTTAGTACAAGATCGCATCCCTCGGCCCAACCCATAATCATTTAGATCCATCCTTTTAACCCATAACATTTTTTGTATTAACAGTTCATATGTTTTCAAGTTTTCTAACTTTTCTTAGCTAGCATTCTTGAGAAAAAATAAACCCTTTGTTTTTCTATTTTTTATCCAAAACCTTAATATTTTAGAATCTAGAGTTACTTACTAACATTCTAATAATATTTTATCTCTTCCATTAACTTTTATTAAGACAGATAATACATGTTAATTGGTATGTTTTTACTTTCTTTTAGCTATGCCTTTCCGAGTTTCCGGTATACACAGTATATTATTTTTCCTTGTTGCCCTTTTAATTTTTTAATCATGTCGTTCTAAAAAAAAGAAAAAGTAATCTTTGTATTTTACTCGTTTTTCACATGAAATTACCCTTCTGAAATGTGGGTTCCAGGTTGGGTGCATCCTCTAAGATACAAAATAAAAAAGTCAAGAATCATGGGCTATGTTTCCAACGAGGATTTTTAACGAAAATTTACACGCAAACATCCATCGGGTTTCATGAAACCATTTGGTGAGAAAATTCTATGACTAAAGCGGAGATATGTAGCCAAAAAAAAACAAACAAAAGTTTGTTTACAGAACGTCTAAAAACCCATGAATAAAGCAGAGTTATTAGCCATAAAAAACAAACAAAAGTTTGTTTACAAGAACGTCTAAAAACCTTTAGACAAAGGGCTGCTGCCCTACAAATATAAAGGCATTACAAGAATGAATAATTTTCTTCTTGTTTTTGTGCTGATAAAGGACTTCTTGATTCCTTTATCCTGCACTTGCAATCCTGCACTTGCAGTAATCCGTATCGCATATTTATAGTATCCTAAAAAAAAAAAAGAGCTTGAACAATTGACATCTATAACAAATAGTCCTGATCATTTCTTCTCAATGAAGATATGAAAACATCAAATTACCTTTTCAGAATCTCGACATGGTTTTGATGTTAGTCTTATGAGAGAAAACACTCATCGGTGATTCCAGGTTGGGTGCATCCTCTAAGATACAAAATAAAAAAGTCAAGAATCATGGGCTATGTTTCCAACGAGGATTTTTAACGAAAATTTACACGCAAACATCCATCGGGTTCCATGAAACCTCTATTTCTGCCCCCGGTACAATCAGATCTAAAATGACTTGTCAAAAATTTCGATCAAATTTAATTCCCTCGCCTGTTATTAAGATATTATAAAAAGGAAAGAGAAAAACCTTTTGAAGCTTTTTATCAATGGCTTGAGTGAGAGCTGAAAAATAAGCAGAGCTTTTATGAGAATATACGGCTGCCATTAACCTCGTAATTCAGATAGACAGATGTCAAACAACAAACAGAGCATTTGAGGAAGCCTAAACCTATATATGTTTGATATTTTTTTATTGTATGTATGTGTGTGTTGTGTTTGAATGTGTTTTATAAGCAAGATAACCCGCGCGTTGCGGCGGAACATATTTTTTTTTTCCGAATTGATTTTGAATGAATATTGAGTGGGAATGTGTCCGCGATTTGCGGCGAGGCTGACTTGTATGCAACACATGTATTTTATTTACGTGAGCATTTTTTTAAAAACGTACACGTACGTAATGTCAGAAATATTTGGCGTCGATCTGTCGCAATTCGAAAGATCTTGCATTCCGCCGATATTTTTTGATCTGAATGAATCGGTAGATATATGTTATATATTTGAGAAATAAAATTTATTATATAAAAAGTCGTAAATAGTTAAAGTTGAGGGTAAACGTACTTTGTAAATTTTACTTTTATTTAAAATAAACTTCAATCAACATTTTTTTATAAAATCGTGCGTACTTCCAGAAGCATTGCAAATTTTGCGGGCTCGACTTTTTGTTTCGGAATTCGAAAAGGTCTTGTTCCGATTGGTATTTTTTTTCTTCTGAATTATTACATAGACTCCACAAAACAGAATACCACGATATCCTCCAATTACGTAACAGACAACTATTTACAACTTTCATCAGGACGCGCGGCCCTGTGACTCTCTCGGTCCGGTTCGATTTCAACGACCCCAGCTAATAGAGTTTTTTATTATTTTTTTATTACTTTATTTATTCTTTATTCTTTTTCATTCCTTTTTCTCTCTTTGCACATTGCTTGTTGTTTTTTAAACTATTTTTTTACACCTTCTTTTTTTCGTAAAAAACTTTTTCGAAAAAATACACAACCTTTACTTTTTTTTTTCTCGAATACCCCTCAATCACGCGCTGTTTGAGTCATCGGCAGTGTTTTTTTATCATGAACAAACATTTAAGATTTCCACAGACCTCAGCGCTGCACCGCTAATCGTCCCGTTTCCTTTTTTTTTCTAAAAAAAATTTTTAAAATAAAATTTTCCTTTTTCTTTGCTCGAAATACCCTCTTCGCACATGTCGGAGCATCGGTCTGTCTTTTTAAATGAATATTTGTTTATTAACAATTACGTTTTCTTTTTCAACATAAATTTTTTGTCCTTTTTTTTCCTCATACAAGTTTTGAAAAAAGTAAACTTTTTTTTCTCAAAAAAATTTTAAGATAAAATTTTCCTTTTTTTTACCGGGTTGACCGGGGTGCATTTAATATGCCGCTCACCCCCCAAGCAACACGACAATACCCCAAATATCTCCCCATTACATAAAGAATTGGCCGTTTCCCTCATCCTAATAAAACAAGCCGACCTAAACAACAGAACACGACGGAACAACTGTAATGAAATACCGCTTCCCACTCCCCCACCTACCTCGGTCCGATCGGATTTTATTTTTTTTTCTCTTAAAGACCCACAAAAATTTGTTTATCAATATTTTGATAAATACTCTCTCTCTCACTCCATCTCTCATCCGCAACTTTTTTTATATTAGTCATCGGTCTGTTTTTTTATGAATGTCCCGAAAACATATTTAAAAGCATAGCATTAAATGGCCCCGTTTGCATTTAGTGTCCATTAAATGCACCGGTATGCACCGGTGGTGCATTAATACGCCGGTCTCACACCCCCCCCCCCCCCCCCCCCCCCCCCCCCCGCCCCCCCCCCCCCCCCCCCCCCCCGCCCCCCCCCCCCCCCACCCCCCACCCCCCCCCCCCCCCCCCCCCCCCCCCCCCCCACCCCCCCCCCCCCCCCCCCCCCCCCCCCCCCCCCCCCCCCCCCCCCCACCCCCCCCCAAACCCCCCCCCCCCCCCCCCCCCCCCCCCCCCCCCACCCCCCCCCCAAGCGTCGCCCCACCCAACCCCACACATCCCCTCTCTCCACCCCCCTCTCCCCCTCCCACCACCCCCACCCCGCCGTCGCCCGCCCCCCCCCCCCCCCCCCCCCCCCCCGCCCACCACACCCCCCCCCACCCCCCCCCCCCCCCCCCCCCTCCCCCCCCCCCCCCCCCCCCCCCCCCCCCCCCCCCCACCCACCCCCCCCCCACCCCCCCCCCCCCCCCCACCCCCCACCCCCCCCCCCCCTCCCTAACCCGTCTCCGATCGGTTTTTTTTTCTTTTTAGAAAAAAAAAATGTTTTGTTATTAAATACCCTCACTCTCCTCGCACTTTTTGAGTCATCACGGTCTGTTTTGTTTAGTGAATAACAATAGAACTAAACCACGCCCACGACCGTTTCCTTTTTGTTTATTTACGAAATAGCCCCTCAAATATTTACGAAATAACCCCCTCGCACTATGTGTTAAATTACGAAAACTGCCCTCATTTTAAATTTTTTTTATAAAATACCCATTCCCCACTAGCGTCCGACGTACTCGTTTTTTTTATTAGAATGCACCAAAACAGTTGCTTTAAATCGGTTCGTAGCTTAACACCGTTAATATTTTTTTTTTTTTACAAAAACATACTTTCTAACACGTCCAACCGAAAACACCGGCCGTCAAACATCCCGCAGCAGAGCGCGGGTGACCTAACTTGTTCGATAGATATGTGTTATATATTTGATAAATAAAGTTTATTATATAAATAGGTCGTAAATAGTTAAAAGTTGAGGGTATGTTTTGTAAGTTTTCATTTCTCTCTCATTAATGGGCCGGTGGAATTTTTTTTGTTTTTTTTACTTTGACCCAAATTTGGCCCGATGTCAAAACGACATCGGATTTGAGCTCTAACAAGCGTGATTGCCCGCGCGATGCTGCGGGACGTTAATTTTTTTTTTTGTGCTGGTTTATTTTTTCGGTCTCATGTTTAATACTTTGTTTTTTTCTTATATTGGCTTATGTGTTAGGCGTCATGTCGTGGGTATTTTTTTATCTGAATAAATCAGTACTTTTGTAATATTTTTTCCTATTTTGTGCCGAGCAATTTTTTTTATATTAATTTGCACGGATTTATTTTTTCGGTCTCATGTTTAATAGTTTTTTTATATGGGCTTATGTGTTTGGTCCATGTCGCGGATATTTTTTGATCTAAATAAATAAGTACTTCTGTAATTTTGTTTTCTATTTTGTACCGTGGATTTTTTTTAAGTTGCCTAGTTAAAGAAAAAAAAAGTTCAAATGGGCCGGCCCAAAGTGGGAGCCCGATGGGCCGGTTACTGTAGCAATCATGTCAAAACGACGTAGTTTTAACCGAAACACAGTATATATATAATATATAATATATAATGTGTATATTTATAATCTTGATTTTATCATTTTAAATCAAACATGACATAAAACATAACGGTTCATTCAAATTACTATTATAGGAAAGACGACTCAAAAACACTATTTAAGGGCAGAATATGTTTTCTGAGACAAAGAGTTACGTATTGACTAATGACTTCATGACTAATAATGACTTCAAATATTGACAACGGATTTAACCCATAAATTTATTGTGGATATTCTATATGTAGCATGTTATTTCTATTTTTGTAAAATAAAACGTCCAATAAAATTCTGAAGATCAAAATATATCTGTTTGGACATTTTTTTTATATGGGAATATTTCTTGATTACCAAAAACATATAATCAACGTTTACTATAAGATGGCGGGCAAACGAGCAACAAGCTGCGCCGCAACCCCTTTTTTGATAACAAAACCAATCCTACTAAAAATAAAGTTTTGTGTCTTAGGGGTCGAAAAATTACTTTGCACAACCCGTTGAACCCTAGTCAAAAACTCCTCTGCTTCCGGTGCTAGGAAACCAAATGTATCAAAAGCAAAAGAGATAAACACGTGTTGATTCTCTAAACAAGCTTTCTCGTGTTTAGCAACTTTGCTCGATTCCGCTTTCAACGCAGCTTGTCCTGCAACAAACCCATTGTCCATGAGCCCAACAAGAGGGGACACTCCAGTAAGATCCACACAAGCATGTTTCCCCCCGGCCCACCCAAACACAAGTATATCAGCTGGCCGTAAGGTAGACCTCCCTTCGAGTGAATCTGTCAAAAAGTTCACGGGGACATTAAACTAACAAAATTCTTACTAAAACTCTACTACAAATATATTCACCCAAAATTTTCAAAAAAGATATGTTTGAAACCAGTTTTCGTGATCGAATTTCATCCTGAACTATGCATAAAATATACTTCAATCCTAAATCTCGGTCCTTATTCTGCGGGTCCTCAATCAAACATATCATGTAACTTTCCGAAGAAACTGTTGGGTAGCGCTAAGTGACAACTGAGAAAACAAGATGCCAACTTAAATTTTGCGCTTATAGCGTGATGGAACACAATTTCTCAACAAAAACACACTCAAAAGCACATGTTTTTCATTCATATACTTTGTTGCTTGCCTTTTCTTTGTATAGCCGTATTACACATGAAATAAGTGAGAAATATATATTTTCTTTTGTTTTTAACTAAAATTCATTAAACCAGGGGCTAAAGCTAGTATGAATATGATCAACCCAAATTGTTACTGTGTTAGTGAAAAAAACAAGAACCAAAATTAAATAAGGTAGTTAAAGTTTCTATCAAATCTAGCATCATAATCAGAGCTGGTGATTACCTTTTGCAAGTGGAGCGGTTGTATAAGGCCAACAAAATTAAGGAGCTTCACAATTTTCTAGTCTAGTACGGAGTAACATTTATAACTACGTTTGTTTATTTATGCTATATATCCGAATGTCTTTTCTTTATAAATCTCATTAGTTAAGTACAATTCATTTTGTCACAATAAATAAAACATTATTAAGAGTCTCATTATAATAAATTGTTATTAATGAACACCTTTTATACACACGTTTAAATTTTATTTAAGTTCTTTTTATTTTTTTTATGAGGCTTTTTTTATTTACCCCTAAGGTCTTTAAATTCATTAGCCGGCCTGATCATAACTATAAGATCTTGGAAGTTGAAATCATCTCAATAATTTCTTATTCTTTGCACAAGTTTTATATTATCCTACTAAATTTGCACGTTTAATTAAGGGGTCCATCAATGTTGTGTGAGAGAATTAATTAAGGGGTCCATCAATGTTGTGTGAGAGAATTAATTAAGGGGTCCATCAAGTAAGAAAAATATATGGTAGTCTAGATAATTACAATTCGTCAAGATAATTACAATTCGTAATTATGGCCTAGTCTAAGTGTTTGATTAGTGAAATTAAAGTGTCCATTTAAAGCACTCGGTGTAGTAATGCCGGCAACGGCGTTGGCCGGCGTTGTCCGGCGTTACTACACCCCACCTACGCATTGCCCAACGGCGTTGGGCTCGGCGTTGGCCGGCCAACGCGCGTTGGGGTGGTTTTAAAAAAAAAAAAATCATTTTACCCCCTAACGGCTAGAATTTAAATTTTACTCTTTCCTCCCAATTTTGAAATGTTTCATTTTAGCCCCTAACGGCTAGTATTTATAATTAAAAAAAAAATTCATTTTACCCCCTAAAACGGCTGATTTTTAAAAAAATATATTTTATTTTACCCCCCTCACTCAACTCACTATATATACAACACATTACCAAATACAAAATCACATACAAATTCACCACTCTTCAAATACAAACATACATCTTTTTAGCAATAAAAAAAATGTCTGAATTTCCCAACAACAGTTTCATGAATCTCCTCACCGGGTCGATGACGCCGGAACAGTTTCAACAATACCAACAAGAACAACAACAAGCTTTTTTCCGATGGCAACAATCACAAATCCTAAACCGTGATTTAGATAATCTACAACAAAACCCACCATCATTCCACTCAGAATCTTCCCAAACACTCACTCAACCTCAACAAGTCGATTCGCCAAAAAAAGGCGGTCGCAAGAAAACTAAAGCCCGAAGGGGAAAAAATGTTGAAGACGAGCCCCAAGAGCCGGTAGCAGCGGGCCGTTGGCTACCGGTCGAAGAAGAATTGCTTGCAACATGTTACGTGGCCGTTTCCGAAGATAATAATGTCGGAAGGTCACAAAAGCATGACACGTTTTGGTATCGTGTTTGAACGAGTTCAATTCGAAAAAATTTCAAAACCGTACGAAGGATATGTTGACTAGTAAATGGCATACGTTGAATGCCAATTGCCAAAAGTTCAACGCCGCGTACAAACGGGCCAAACGTTTGGGGAAAAGTGGCGAAAACGATGTGGATTATTTGAAAACGGGCTCAAAGTATTTACCCGGTGACGAGCAAATGAGAGGAGGTCGCTTTTCTCAGAAGAACTTGGGCCGTTTGAGATACCACACCCGAAAATGGGAACGCACCGGAACCGAGTTGACTTACAAGATATAAAAGACCGAGACGTCCCCCCCCGGGGCTACCAGGAGGATCTATTCGGTCAACGAATGCCGACCAGACCGTCCGCCCTGGCAAACAAACGGCCCGCCAAGAAAAGCAAAATCCAACGCAGAACGGCGAGCCACCGGTGGAAGTAGGCGGACGGCCCAATACGGGAGCTAATGGAGCAGGAGCTTCGTCTGAAACGGGAAGCCGCCGAAAGGGCTTTCGAAGCTCAAGCCGAAAAAGACCGCACACTAATGCGGTTGGAGGAGTTGAGGTTTCTAGCTACTAGCACCAAGGATTTGGACGAAGACGACGCCTATTGGATCAAGAAGCAAAAAAAATTGATCAAAAACAAAATGAAAAATGATTTGGGTGACCTAGACGACGAAGCCGAAGAAGAGATAGTGTTTTTTTAAATTTCGTATTGTATTTTTATTCCGTATGTTTATTTTTTTTAATTTCGTAATGTTTTTTTTATTTCGTAATGTATTTTTTTTAATTTCGTAATGTGTTTTTTTAATGTAACTTGTATGTTTAATTATGAATGAAATAGTTAGTTTGTTAAAATAATGAAATAATTGTTTAGGGGGTTTTATGAAAATAAAGAGGTGAGTGGTGTTATTTGGTGTTATGATTAAAGGAGTGGTGTTGGTGTTGGTGTTATGCTGATGTGGCACCCAAAAAATGATGTTGCCAAGTTATGATACATGGCTCTCTTAGAATGACCCATTGTGAACTAGAGAAATTGTGTACAATGTTAGCGCCAAATAAAAGGTGATATTACAGAGAACCGACAAAACTTTCTCATTTATATTCGGGATCTTGTCACTTTCTTATATTTGGTAATTTATCATTTAGGTCGTCTCGTCTACTAGTGTTTTAGTTTTCCGTTTATGCTCTAATACTTTCAAAAACTAAAACTTCACAAATAATGACGTTTAGCAAACATTTATCATTTTCAAAAAGATCAAAATCAATCTATAATAAGGATAACTACAGACGATGACATTTAATATTATAATTTTACGGTTAGCTATAATAATAAGTTGTTAAATATTTGATTTTGAATTCTTATGTTATCGAGTTATAAATATACATTTTTTTTTACTTTCGTCTACCTCTTTTTAAAGAAGAACGCAACTAAAGTAATACATGCTTTTCTAGTGAATACTATTTGTATTTAGCATATAAGGACGGGGCCGAGAAAAGATGGAGACGTAGATTTAAGGCCCAAAATAGCAGCCCGTTTCTGTTGCCCCATATTTACCCAATAAGCTAAACATTTAGAACTAATCCGAGTTAGATTAAGCGAATTAGGGGTGTTCATTGTCGGATAACGAGTTGGATTACCCGCGCTTCGCCGCGGGGCGCAAAGGATAAACGGTCGTTACTTAACGTTCGGTAAGTAACGACCGACCAGACGGACTATTTTCGTAAAAAAATTTTAAAAAAACTAACGGTGGTTACTTGATAGCCGTTAGTGGGGGGAGGAGGAATTTTGTAATTTTAAGTTGTTAAAAAAAGTAAATTGCTAGAAAAAAACTAACGGTCGTTACTTAACAGTCTGTTAGCCTTAATTATATTAAGTCAAACAAGAATGTTATCGGTCTTAAAAAGTCAAACTAGGTCTTGTATTGTAATA
>BQNB010201522.1:0-10907 GCA_026074375.1 Tanacetum coccineum
TATGTATGCATGATCCTCGGGAGCCTAACTTAGCTTCTCTCAAGAGGATTCTTCGTTATGTTCAGGGCACTTGGGAGTTTGGTTTACAGTTATATGCATCATATGGATCTTCTCTTGTGGCTTACTCTGATGCTGATTGGGCTGGTTGCCCTTCTACCCGCAGATCTACATCTGGATATTGTGTATTTTTTGGCAATAATCTTTTATCATGGTCTTCTAAGCGACAACACACTCTTTCACGTTCTAGTGTTGAAGCTAGATATTGGGGTGTTGCTAACGTTGTTGCTGAGACGGCATGGCTACGCAATCTTCTTCGAGAACTACACACACCACTACTGGTCGCTACTCTTATGTATTGTGATAATGTTAGTGCTGTTTATTTATCTGCTAATCCGGTTCAACATCAACGAACCAAACACATTGAGATTGACATTCATTTTGTTCGTGATATGGTTGCTTTAGGTCGTGTGGGTGTTCTTCATGTTCCATCTCGTTACCAGTATGCATATATCTTCACAAAATGTCTTCCTTCGGCATTATTTGAAGAATTTCGTAACAGTTTGAGTGTTCGATTGCCTCTCGCTCAAACTGAGGGGGGAGTGTTGGTTGATATGTTTCGGCCCATTGTGATTAGGTTTTAGCCCCGGTTATGTAACTTCTAGATCTTGTTGGGTTTTTACAACTAATTAACCTTTAATCTATCACGAGTACGCAGCGGAAAACATAAACACGTATAGAATATGTAATTAACAAAGGGATCAAGAACGCGTACCTTTTAGCAATTAACGAATACACCGTCTTGAATATACGCGTGTGTATAATATAAATACCATGCGAAAACCATTAGGATCAAAAGTATGATCCCTCTATATCGACACACACAATACGTTCGTAGCAAACAATAATGTATGCTAGTACTAGTAGTGATTAAGCAAACGATCTCCCGATTCTTGACAATCAACAAAACCCGAAACCCTTTGTGGTTTTATAGCTCGATCGACCTAAATAAACAAAACCCGAAACCCTTTGTGGGTTTATTCATCGATCGATCAAAGGAGAAAGAAGAGAGGAAAATTAGGGATAATTTTCTAGCTTTGTGAATGTGTAACTAAATAATGAATTTAGGATTCATTATATAGGCACATAAAACTTGGCTTGCAAGTTAAGCTATTCCACCTCCTTTTGGAATTAGGAAACCGATCGGATAAGGAAAGAGAGGAGATTTCTCACACTTTCCTTTTCTCCGTATTTACATAACGGTCCTTATACTTAATCACTAATTAATATATTACATTTAATATATTAATATTATTGTTTTACGTATTAACGCGTGCGTCCCTATAGGCTCGAATAAAATTCCCGAACATATATTATTTTTACGTGGACATAATCCAACAATTAACCCATATACTTATTTACAAGTTAAATGATTCACGAGACCTAAAATCAATTTTTAAATCTTATTCTCATGCTTAGAAAGCTAAGTGTAGTTGGCGGTTATAGGTGTGCTATTCACCGCCACGTCACTTTTTACCTTATAACATTCTTATAACACAAAACTAAAAACATATCATCCTCAATAATATTCTTATAACACACAACAAAAAAAACCTCACTCACACCACTTTTACACTCAAGAAGAAAAGGGCAAGGGAAACCTCGATTTGTAAAAACAACTCAAACACAAACCAACATATTAAAGATAAGTCAAAAACAAAAATCAAACCAGACTATGATCTCAGATACCTAATATGTGTTTGTATATAAGCATTCTGTCATATTTTGTCGAAATGTCAGATATACTCGTGCACCCATGTTTGGAACCACTAGCCTAAAGGGATCTTTTTAAGCACTTGTTAGCAAAACATACAGTCACGGAAGGGTTCGGTTCACTAGCTATACGTCTTGTCCTGGCATTGCAAATTGAGTTGCAAAGTTTTCAACTTGAGCACGTAGATCAAGAACATCTTTATTGTTATCGAGACCTTTCAAGAACGCCTTTGCCATTTTACCATGTTCCCTCTGCATTGAGCTTGTTATTTGAGCAGCTTTGAAGAGAAAGTCGGACATTGTTTCAAAATCAGACTCCAAGCATCCTCGTGAGGTCATAGCAGGTGTACCTGAAACATAGATGAGTGTATTTTGTCAACTAGATGAGTAATTGTTGCTACGGATATGGTGGGTTAAACGGGTAATCTATGCTTTACAAAGCTAACTTTTAAAATAGAACAAGCAAGATTACGCGCGCGTTGTCGCGAGACGTTAATTTTTTGCGCGTTGTTGCGGGGCATTAGTTTTTTTTAATTGTGTGCGGGTTTATTTTTTCGGTCTTATGTTTAATAGTTTGTTTTTTTTTCTTATATGGGCTTATGTGTTGGGCTGCATGTTTAAAGGTTTCTTTTTTTGCTATACGGGGTTTTTTTTCTAATATAATTTTATGCGATTAAGTGTGCCTTAAATGACAATCGCGCGTTACTGCAGGACATTTTTTTAGTGTATTTTTTGCGGGTTTATTTTTTTTGTATCATGTTTAATAGTTTGTTTTTTTCCTTATGTGAGTTTATGTCCCGCGCGTTGTTGCGGGGCGTTAAAATTTTATTTTTATTTTTATTTTTATTTTTTTTTTGCGAATTTTTTTTTCGGTCTCATGTTTAATAGTTTCTTTTTTATATGGGCTTATGTGTTGGGCCTCATGTTTTTTCGCGGGTATTTTTTTATCTGAATAAATCAGTAATTTTGTAATAATTTTTTTCCTCCTACTTTGTGCTTACGAATTTAATGTGTTGTTGCGAGGCATTATTTTTTTATATATTTTTTTTTGGATTTTGTGCGGATTTATTTTTTCGGTCTCATGTTTAATAGTTTGTTTTTTTTTCTTATATCCGCTTATGTGTTAGGCCTCATGTTTAAAGGTTTTTTTTTGCTATACGGGTTTTTTTAAATATAATTTTATGAGATTACGTGTGCTTTAAATGATAATCGCGGGTTACTGCATGACTTTTTTTTATTGTATTTTGTGCCAGTTTATTTTTTCGGTGTCATTATTTTTTTTATTTTTTTTTGCGAATTTATTTTTTCGGTCACATGTTTAATAGTTTGTTTTTTTATATGAGCTATGGCACCGTTTAATGTAATTTAGAGTTGTACGTTTGTGACCCTGTCAATTATTGAAAAGTTATTAGGTATCGAAGATGTCTCCGCGGGTATTTTTTTATCTGAATAAATCGGTAATTTTTGTAATATTTTTCCACCGCTAATTTGTGCCAAAGAAAATTTAGAAAAAAAAAACAGCTGGGCCGGCCCAAAGTGGGAGCCCAAATTAAACTCGTGTAGCCCACTGTCAAAACGACAGTGTTTTGGCTGGGGAATGAGAATAACAAGCAAAATAGCCTGCGCGTTGCGGCGGGACATAATTTTTTTCGAATCGATTTTGAACGAATATTGAGTGGGAATGTGCCTGCGCGTTTCGACGGGGCTGACTTGTATTCGGCGTTTTTTTATTTTCCCTATTTGTATGTTCCACGTTATTATACTCGCGCCATAAATGTTGACTAAGTAAAAAAGTGAAAAAGAACAAATGGGACGGCCTAAGGCGGGGCATAATTTTTTTCGAATTGATTTTGAACGAATGTGCCCGCGCGTTGCAACGGGGCTGACTTAGTAACTTGTATTCGACTTTTTTATTTATTTTATATTACCTACTTGTATGCTTCACGTTATTATACTCGTGCTATAAATGTTGAATAAGTAAAAAAAAATCAAATTGGCCGGCTCAAAATGGGAGCCCAAAAAACACACACTGATACAGGAGGTTTTAAACTATGGGCTACCTTTGACTTCATTTCGTTTTAAACTATTTTTCATTTTATCCCTTGACCTGTTAGACAAACTAATAGCCCAGATCGACCCATTATATTATTATATATATATATATTATGAATGAGTTAAAACTACGTTGTTTTGACGTAATTGCTACAGTGACCAGCCCATTGAGCTCCCACTTTAACTTGGCAACTTAAAAAAAATTGCTCGGCACAAAATAGGAAACAAAATTACAAAAATACTTATTTATTCATATCAAAAAATATTCGCGACATGAGACCAAACACATAATCCCATATAAAAAACAAACTATTAAACATGAGACCGAAAAAATAAACCCGGCCCGCACAAATTAATATAAAAAAATTGCTCGGCACAAAATAGGAAAAAACAAAAGTACCGATTTATTCAGATCAAAAGATACCCACGACATGACGCCTAACACATAAACTCATATAAAAAAACAAACTATTAAACATGAGACCGGAAAAATAAACCCGCACAAAATAAAAAAAACAAAAAAAACTTAACGCCTCGCATCAATTAATGTCACGCATCAACGCGCGAACAATCATACTTAACACATATTTACCCCAATCTCATAAAATTATATTAAAAAAAACCCAAATAGCCAAAAAAATAAATCTTTAAACATGAGGCCCAACAAATAAGCCCATATAAGAAAAAAAACAAAGTATTAAACATGAGACCGAAAAAATAAACTAGCAAAAAAAAAAATTAACGCCCCGCAGCATCGCGCGGGCAATCACACTTGTTTATAACTAAAAGGGTCGCAATTGCCGCCTCTAAATTGAAACCAAATGAACTAAGAGCGTGTTTGTTTGGTGGGTCTTGGAGGGGGTATATGACTTTATGATTAAATTTACTTGTTTGGTTCGTGTCATAAAGAAAAAAGTTAGGGATTAGCCCCACTGACACCAAAGCAAGAAAAAATGTGGGTTTTGCTAATTTTAGTGGGTCCTACTACTATTGTGTGTCTATGCATTTTAGGATTTAATTTATAATAATGTATTTTATTGACATATTATTATGCAAAATAATTAATTTTGTGGGTTCTATTGCTTTTCAAATCCAAATCTTACACCAAATTCAAATCCTAATCCAAACTCATTTATATAACAAGAGTTTTGCTACATCCACATAATGTTTACAAAAGAAAATCCACAAAATGACTTGTCAATGTTTTAATTTGCCCGGCCCAATGGGCTCCCATTTTGGGCCGGCCCATTTGGTTTTTTTTTTTTTTTTTGTAGGCAATGTAAAAAAAACCGCTCGGCATAAAATAGAAAAAAAAAACTACAAAAATATTGACTTATTCAGATAAAAAAATACTCGCGACGTGAGGCCCAACACATAAGCCCATATAAAAAAAACAAAATATTAAACATGAGACCGAAAAAATAAACCAGCACAAGTAAAAAATAGAAAAGAATAAAAATAAAATTTTAACGCAAAAATTAACCCGCACTATTAAATATGAGACCGAAAAAATAAACCCACACAGAATACAATAAAAAAAACGCCCATGATCCCATAAAATTATATTAAAAAAAAACCTCGTATAAGCCACAAAAAAAACCTTTAAAAACATGAGCCCCACACATAAGCCCGATAGTAGAAAAAGAAAAAAAAACTATTAAAACAGAAACAAAATTACAAAAGTACTTATTTATTAAGATCAAAAAATATCCGCGATATGAGACCAAACACATAAACTCATATAAAAAAACAAACTATTAAACATGAGACCGGAAAAATAAACCCGCACAAAATATAAAAAACAAAAAAAACTTAACGCCTCGCATCAATTAATGTCACGCATCAACGCGCGAACAATCATACTTAACACATATTTACCCCAATCTCATAAAATTATATTAAAAAAAACCCAAATAGCCAAAAAAATAAAACATGAGGCCCAACAAATAAGCCCATATAAGAAAAAAAACAAAGTATTAAACATGGACCGAAAAAATAAACTAGCAAAAAAAAATTAACGCCCCGCAACATCGCGCGGACAATCACACTTGTTTATAACTAAAAGGGTCGCAATTGCCGCCTCTAAATTGAAACCAAATGAACTAAGGGCGTGTTTGTTTGGTGGGTCTTGGAGGGGGTATATGACTTTAGGATTAAATTTACTTGTTTGGTTCGTGTCATAAAGAAAAAAGTTAAGGATTAACCCTAGTGACACCAAAGCAAGAAAAAAGGTGGGTTTTGCTAATTTTAGTAGGTCCTACTACTATTGTGTGTCTATGCATTTTATGATTTAATTTATAATAATGCATTTTATTGACATATTATTATGCAAAATAATTAATTTTGTGGGTCTTATTGCTTTTCAAATCCACTCCTAAATCCAAATCTTATACCAAATCCAAATCCTAATCCAAACTCATTTATATACCAAACGCAACCTAATTATCATAAATCAACAAGGCGAGAATAATATTGCACTTACCGATCCTCACACCTCCGGGGGTCAGAGTACCATTATCATCAAATATGGCAATTTTGTTGACAGTAATGTGACACATCTCACATACTTTCTCAAAGTTTTTTCCTGAAAATACAATAACAGCAAACATGAGAACTACATTTCATTATACATGCGTCATCTTTCTATTTGAGATATAAAGTATTGATACCATGCTAACAAATTAATAGGCAAAATGAAAGAATCTGTACCGGTCAATCCAAGATTTCTAAGATCCCAAAGTAACATATGATTATCGGTCCCTCCTGTGACCAGTTTGCAATTTCTTTTGAGTAAAGCAGATGCCAAAGCTTGAGCATTTTTCTTTACTTGTTGCATATATGCAGTGTATTCAGGGGTAGCCACCTGTTTGAGAGCAATTGCAAGTGCTGCAATATGATTACTATGCGGTCCACCTTGAAGTGCAGAACATACAGCAAAATTTATCTTCTCTTCAAAGTCATACTTGTCACTACCATCACCTCTTTTGATTGGTTTTGGACCTTTTCGGTAGAAAATAATCCCTCCCCTAGGGCCACGCAGACTTTTATGAGTAGTCGAGGTTACAATATCACAGTGTTCAAAGGGGCTTGCACATTCCTGTACAGTAAGAGCCACATGGATTTTTATAAGAATTTGACCTATGTTATTAACAACTTCACACTAAACTAACACAATCCGCACCATCCGAAACAATTATCAAGAGGCAAAGTTTGTGGAAATATGTAAAAGGGCTAATGCTCTCATTGATATAACCAAAACTGGACCCGTGATCATTTGTAAAATAACAAGCATGTTTACCCGCGCGTTGCTGCGGGGCGTTAATTTTTCGCGCATAGTTGCGGGTTTAATTGTTTTTTCCTATTTTTTTTATTTTATGCGGGTTTATTTTTTCGGGTTATGTTTAATGTGGTTTTTTTTTTATATGGGTTATGTGTTAGGCATCTGGCGTGGGTATTTTTTGATCTAAATAGTCAGTACTTTTGTAATTTTTTTATATATTTTTGTTGCCGAGTATTTTTTTTTTTATTGCCGTATTTATAAAAAAAAGTGGCCATAGTATGTGCATGACGCAAAAAAAGACGTCGTATAATTTTGTGCCGTACAATTTTTTTTTTAATATTTTTTTGTTGAGGGTTTATTTTTTTGGTCTTATGTTTAATAGTGGTTTTTTTTATATAAGCCAGTACTTTTGTAATTTTCTTTTTTTATTTTGTGTCGAGTATTTTTTTTTTTGTATTGCGTATTTAAAAAAAAAATGGGCCGGCCCAAACTGGGAGCCCATTGGGCGACACTGTTCATATTACTTAGCACGCCGTATGTAAAAAACGAAGTCGGTATCATTTTTGTGCGAACATATTTTTTTTTTTAATATTATTTTGTGGGGTTGTTTTTTTTATATGTAGCTTATGTGTTGGGGCTCATGAACGCGGGTATTTTTTTATATGAATAAATAGTTTTTTGTAATTTTCTTTTTTTTATTGTGTCGAGTATTTTTTTTTTGTATTGCGTATTTAAAAATAAAAAAAAGTGGGCCGGCCCAAACTGTGCGCCCATTGGGCCGAGCACTGTTCATATTACTGTAGCACGACGATTAAAAAAAAAGTGTGCCGGCCCAAATGGGAGCCCATTGGGCCGTACACTTTTCATTTATACTGTAGTTACGAGTAAAAAACGACGGTCGTATTACTTTTTTAATGTGTATGTATATATAATGAGAGTACGTCCCGTAAATTTTTTTTTTCTTCTTATTTTTGGCCAAAGAAGGGGAGCGGGATTATAAAGTTTTTTTTTTTTTTTTTTCCGGGCTGATGAACAGTAACGGAAAAAGGAAAAAAACCCCAGTGGGTCGGGTACTGTTCATTTTACTGTAGCAGCAAGTCAAAAACGACGTAGTAAAATGAGCAATTTTTTTTTTCATATTATTTTGTGCGGGTTTATTTTTTCGGTCTCATGTTTGATAGTTTCTTTTGTTCTTAATTAAATGGCATCGCGCGGTTTTATTTTTTTTTTGGGCCAGCCGTTTGAAAGACGTAAATAGTTAAAAATGAGTGTAGTCCGTAATTTTTTTTTCTTATTTTTGGCCAAAGAAGGAGAGCGGGATTATAAATTTTTTTTTTCCCCGGGCGGATGAACAGTAACCGAGCCTAGTGGGTCGGGTACTGTTCATTTTACTGTAGCAGCAAGTCAAAAACGACGTAGTAAAATGAGCACTTTTTTTTTCATATTATTTTGTGCGGGTTTATTTTTTCGGCGGGGGGGGCGGGGGGGGGGGGCTTCATGTTTGATAGTTTCTTTGTGTTCTTATATTAAAATGACAATCGCCGTGTGGGGGGGGTGTGGGTGTTTTTTTTTTTTTTTTGGCCAGGCCGTTAGAAAAGCCCTAAATAGGTTAAAAAAATGAGTGTACTTTCGGTCCCGTAATTTTTTTTTTCTTATTTTTGGCCAAAGAATGTTATTAACAACTTCACACTAAACTAACACAATCCGCACCATCCGAAACAATTATCAAGAGGCAAAGTTTGTGGAAATATGTAAAAGGGCTAATGCTCTCATTGATATAACCAAAACCGGACCCGTGATCATTTGTAAAATAATAGTTTAAAACTGAAAATTCATAATTGTTCACAAGTGATACAGTACCGAGATATCTTTAAAAAGATGACATAACTGATATGAGCTATGAATATGATCAGTAGCATAAAAGCATCAAATCTATAAACTGGTGCGCCTCAAAAATCGTATCTTCTAAAACTTATTAAGCCTACGCACAAAGCATGTGATGAGAAAGAACAACACACATCATAATCTATAGAAACAGGGGATGGGTTGAAAACAAACTACTATGTTGCAGACACTAATATAGATCAAGTAACATTAAAAATCAAGTAGAAGCATTATACCATATGTTCCTAGCGTGTAACATAAATCAACATTATCAATTATCAAACAGAAGCTATATACTACTATAAATTAGCAAGAAATTTCACCTTAGCAGCAATAAGACCACTAATTTGAGCCATATCACACATCAAAACCGCACCATATTTATCCGCAATCTGTCTAAACTTACCATAATCCCAATCTCTAGGATACGAACTCCCACCACAAATAAGTATCTTCGGACGAAAATCCATCACTCTCTCCTCAAGCTTCTCATAATCCACAATCCCGGAAACTGGATCCACCTTATATGACAAGCTCTCAAAGAAAATCGAAGCACCCGATACTTTCTTTCCATAAGGCGTATAATACCCATGACTAGTATGCCCTCCAGATGGTGTATCCAACCCCATAATCCTATCCCCAGGCAATAGCAAACCAGTAAAAACCGCAAAATTCGCAGTTGTGCACGAATACGGCTGCACATTAACCCCCCAGCTCTCCTTATCAAGCCCGAACGCATTTAAAGCACGTTCACAACATAAAACCTCGATTTCGTCAATATACTCATTCCCAGTATAGTACCTAGCACCAGGGATACCTTCTGAATACTTGTTAGTTAAATGACTACCTAAAGCTTCCATGATAGCTTTACATACGTAATTCTCAGAAGCTATTAACTCTATCCCTTTATATTGTCTAGCTTTTTCTTTTTCGAGTAAATCGTAAATATCGGGGTCTGCAGTTTGCATGGACTGGTTTGTCCATGATTTCACACGTTGCTTGCGTGATTCAATATCATGACGACTTCTTTTGGACGAAGAGTCCGTGTTTAAAAGGTTTAAATCAGCGGAGAAACCCTGACTCTGGGCACCCCTTTTGTTGTTTAAATTCATTGGATGGCCTAATATACTAAAATTTTCTTCACATTTTTCTTCTTGTGCATGAATATTGATGTGATCAGCAGCATCTTGATGTTGGTCCATTAATTGAAGAGGAAGTGATGCATGGAAATTTGGATTGGTTTGAAATGATATAGAGTCGTGTGCATGTGATATAAAGGTCAATGACACGTTGTTCGAACGTGAAGTGCGCGACATGTTGTTAGATCTCTAAGGAATAAAAACATCGAAATGAAAAGAGTTTGTACTATGTTGTTGAAGATGATGAGGTTAAAGAGGATGGTGTCTCATGGTTGTGGTCATGGTGGTGAAAGATGGATGTATGTGGACGGGTATGGGATTATTATTCCTGTTGTTAATGTGGACTGGTTTGGGTGTGTGTTCATTCGGATAGTCAAATGTATCTTTGTTATGTTTTATAATTATTTTATAAGAAATGATGCTTTATTTTGAATTTTTAATTTTAGAAAGATAGATGCGTGTTTGTTTAATAGTGATAAATTAAGATTGTTTGATTGGGACTCATAACTTTATTTAAGTTGAGAGTTGATTTAAAGTACTAGTAAAGATTGTTTGATTTGGCTTCGAGGTTGATATAAGTTTTGTGAAAATCTATAGCTCGTTTTAATATGTATATTATTGTTTATAACAATCGATCAACAAGCTTATTATGAGAGCACAAGGTCTCCATTCGTATCGTAAGGCGGTGTTATGAAGAAATGTAAGAAAGGGTTTAGAGATATAATTTGTGTCTTGCATTCCTCAAAACAATTGATACAATATATAGGAGTGAACAGACTATT
>BQNB010201523.1:0-10907 GCA_026074375.1 Tanacetum coccineum
TTATTATTATTATTATTATTATTATTATTATTATTATTATTATTGCAACATTATTAAACCTCGGTCCTTTAAACAACTACCACATCGGTATGCGAGCCGACCATGGTCCAGGAGTCTCATTTCGACCAGGGGATCCTTGACCTTTTTGAAGGCTACAACATCGGCAGCGAACCGACCAGATGCAGCAAACTTTTATCAGTCTCGGATTTATTATTCTTACTATGGGCCTTCTTTTGAAGACTACGACATTGGCAGAGAACCGACCAGAGACAGTAAACTTTTATCAGCCCACAGTTTTTATTATTATTATTACCTCCACCCTTTAAACGACTGTCACATCGCTATGCGAGCCGACCATGATCCAGAAGTCTTATTTCGTCTTTGGTTTATTACATTATTATAATTATTATTATTAGCCAAATTTCAAGTCATGTGGTCTTTTAACTACCTAGACAACGGTAGCGAGTCGTCAGGAATCGATAGCTTATTTCCCCACAACACTGACAAAACCTCGATGTATACCTTACTTTCACCAGAAGGAATCTCTATGAAGGGATCTAAACTAAGAATCGCAAAAACCAAAGCAACTTTATTTATTTAACAATAATATAACGTTTATTAAGTTGATGGGAGCAAAAAGCTACAATTAACCTCTATGAGCTCTAAAGAGTTCCAAATACTCCACGCTTAGCATCTAACTTATATTCAACTCTATCATTTCTCGTTCTTCGCAAATTTAAAATCTTTAATAAAAAGATCCACGAATGCTTAGTCTAATAAAAACAAGCTTTGCATATTTAAAGTCTATTATGGAAACTTGCAAACTCTTGGCTTCTTCAAGCTATAATTCGCGTTTTAAAACTTCTTGTATAAAAGACTAGCAAAAGCTTTTATTCATATAGGTTAAGGGGCAAGCTAGATCGCAACATGCTCGATCAAGTCAAAATTTATTCTCAAAAAGACAAAACTACGTGTCAAAACACTTATTTTATTTTTGAATTTTTTTTTTTACCTAAAATCACATATTTTTGGTGGTAAAACGAGGTTACGTAAAGACAAGGTAAATGCAAGTAAGATCAAATCGAAAGATCCCCCTTATACTAGAACTAAACATTGTCCTCAATGTTTAAAAGGGTCTCTACGTAAATCTAATTTCTAAGGCATAATTCAAAATATTAAGGGGTCTCTACGCAAATATAAAGCCGTTTATTAATTATCTGTTTTAGTATAAATGTTAATCAATAAGATCTGGTATATCAGATTCCGCATATATTGTTTGTGAGGATTGAAAGATAGAAGTGGACGATGGACACAAACCACGAGCTCGGGAGTCTTCAAAATCGGTCATTTCCCCCCCCCCCCACTCACCCCCCATCCCCCCCTCACCCATGGACACTAAAACACAAAACACGAAACACAGGAAAGAAGAGGCGAGCCTCCTCACATCACACTTATTCATTAATACACTAATACTAAGGATAAGCATGGGTTTCCACCTACGAAGCGCTTGTTTTTGCTAACCGAGTCACGAGCCTGACTCGACCCTGAATTTAGTGGTCCATGGGGATAGTTTGGAGATCCGGGACAACCATCGGTGGTATGTCCCCTCCAAAATAATGTTTAAGTCTATGACCGTTCACCTTGAACTGTGGTCGTCGGTCTTGAGGTGTCTCGATTGTTCCATTAAGGGAAATATCTTATAGCAACGGCTGAAGGTCCGGTCCAACGGGTTTTGAGCTTTCTCGAGAAAATCTTTAATCGAGAATTTTACAGAGAAAGAACCTTCAATCATTAATGTTGAAGAAGCAGGTTTTAATCTTAGAGTCAGGAATCTTTTGGTTTTATCTTTGTAGACTTAAAGTGTCCTCGTAAGCTTGATCCCAGAGTTCATTTAATTCATTCATTTGAACTTTCCGATGATCACCTGCGGGCTTAAGGTCAAAATTACAATGTTTTAAGGCCCAGTAGGCCTTGTGTTCAAGTTCGATAGGAAGATGGCAAGCCTTTTTCGTAACAACGACGATTATAAGGAGTCACCCGATGTGTGTTTGAAAGCGGTAACGAAAGGCTGCCCCCTATAAGGGCCAATATCTTACTTTATCGACCATGAAGCACGGTTTTCACCTACGGTCCTTTCCAAAATACGTTTGAAACCACGATTTGAAACCTCCACTTGTCTACTCGTTTGTAGATGATACGTGGTAGAAAGGATTGGTGAGTAACTCTATATTTAAGCATAACTTTTGCAAATTGATCATTACAAAAGTGAGTACCGCGATTACTAATTATAGCACGAGGAGTTCCAAATCAGGCAAAAAGAGATTTCAAGAATTTAACAACGACTCGGGCATCATTAGTGGGTAGCGCTTTTGCTTCAACCCATTTAGATAAATAGTCGACGGCTACGAGAATGTACTTGTTCCCTCGAGAAGACGGGAATGGTCCCATGAAGTCGATTCCCCACACGTCAAAGATCTCACATACTTGAATTGCATTTTGAGGCATTTTGTCTTTTTGTGAGATTTTGCCTTGACGTTGACATGAGTCACATGACTTTACCATGTTATGGGCATCGCGGTAAATTGTCGGCCAATAGAAACCGGAATCGAAGACTTTCTTAGCGGTGTAGTTCGCACCATGATGTCCCCCGGTGGGTCCATTATGGCAAGCCATGAGGATATCAACGGCTTCTTGGCCGTGAACACATCGTCTAATCACTTGATCCGCACAAATCTTAAACAAGTAGGGGTCGTCCCAAAAATAATGCTTAACGTCCTTAAAGAATTTCTTCTTTTGTTGGGATGACATCCCTTTTACTACAAAATTTTCTGCATGGTAATTTGCAATGTCAGTAAACAATGGGGTACTAGATTTCATTATGAGATAGATATTAATCACAAGGTCTCGAGAGGAAAAATGTTTTGGTAATTTTCTTTTTCTCGATATCACCTTCATGAGGATTCTCTAATCTAGACAAATGGTCGGCCGCGAGATTCTCTGCTTTTTTTTATCACGAATAATGACATCAAATTCTTAGAGTAGGAGAATCCACCGAAGCAATCTCAGTTTAGCATCTTTCTTAGCAAGAAGATACTTAAGAGCCGAGTGGGCCGTATACACTATGGTCTTCGATAAGACTAAGTAAGGATTTTGAATAATGGGTTGAAAATCACCATTGGTAATAACATGCCAAAGATCTAGATCTTTTGATTTAACATATGTCTCGAATCTATTTTTCCAATAGATAAAACTATCGCTTTCAAAAAGTGGTGGTCTTTGCATAGATTGCCCTTCTAGATATTTGTCGGAATCCATAGATCGATCCAAGCTTTAAAATACAATATATTTTAAAAATATTGAGTGACCTTGCTCTGATACCAATTGTGGAAACTAAAAGAGGGGTTGAATAGTTTACAGGTTAATTGACCGGTTAAAATTCTTTGCTTATAAAATGGTTTGATTCGAGTTATATGTCAATCAATCAACAATATGAAACACAACAAAAACCATCTAATGTAATAAACTAAATGAACAATAATAATATAAAGGGATAAGAAAAGAAACGATCAAACCAAGACACCAAGATTTATAGTGGTTCGACAACGAAGCACCTCTTCGTTCCTACTCCACTCCCCGAGTACTCCACTCGAGATTTCACTATGTCAACAAGCTCCCTTTAGGCGGAGAAAATCGTTTACACGTCGCTTACTTTCTTTTCTGACACTAAGCTAGATGTCGAGTCCTAATCTTAGCTAGAACCAATCTAAGACTTCACTAAGTCTTTACACACTCACAAGATATATATACCCTTGGATTGACACACAATCTAAATCACACCAATACATAATTTACACACTTAGATCTACACACAATCCAATTTACACAACAACACTAAATATGTGTAATGAAGATTTATGATCTTAAGGAGGAAGAGAGAGATCACTTGATAACAATTCATATATAGAAGAATATGATTGTTCTTCTCTTGCACTTGATTAGAAGAAGAAAAAGAAGAAGGGAGAAAGAAAGAATTAATCACTTGAAACAAGATCAAGGTATGTTAGTGATCAAGATATGTGTTTTAGAAAGAAAGGAAGAAGAGAGAAAAATGGATTTGAGAAAATTCGTGGCAAGAGGTTTTGTTTTTTAGATGGGGTAGCCCAGTATTTATAGGGGACAAAAAATGACCGTTGCTGGTGGCGGTCCTGGCGGTCCCTTATATATAAGGGGGCCGCCAAACCTAAAAGGGGGCCGGCACTAGACTCCGCTCCCTTTTTTGTCCTTTTGTGGTGAAGGTTGTATCTGTTATAGAACTTTTTATTTTGGGGAGAAAATTTGAATTTCAAATTTTATGTTTCTAATAAAACATTTTTTTTAATGAATAAATATTTTGTTTTTATATTTTTATAAAAACACATTTGTAGAAATGTAAGGTTTAAGGAAAATATTTTCTTGATCACTAATAATGTTTAATGATTTGTTTATCCATACCTTAAGTGATTAATCTTAGAAATAGAATTTTATGATTAGTAATTTATAAACGTTTAATTTTATCGTAAACGTTTTCAGATTTTGTTATTATCAAAACATTGAAAGGTCAAAAAATATAAATAACGTTTTTAGATATTATTTGTATTAACAATCTCCCTTTTTTTGATGATGACAAAACATAAATTCATTTAGTATAAAAATAGAAGTTTATAAATTATTAATGAGTTTAATTCTATTTCTCCCCCTTTTTGTCGAATCCAAAATGGAGAACAAAGAAATATAAATATACGTTGTTTTAGACAGCATGTTTTTGTAAAATTTATACGAGCTCCTCCTTTTTGATGATGACATAACATAAACTCATATTTGTATATAAAAAATGAGATGTTGTTATAATTTGATTAATGAGTTTATATTTTTTTTTCCACTTTTTGACGAATTCACATAAGGGATTTGATCGTGTCGTTAGTCGTAGTAGGAGAAAAGAAATCGACGATTTTTTTTTATTTTTTAAAGACCTCCCCCTTGATGTAAGCTCCCCTTGTTTGGTTGGCACAAGGGATCGATCTTTACGATAATTTGTTTGCTACAAATACAAGGTTTTTTTTAGTTAGGAAATACAAGTGCTAAGACAAATATTTCTTCATTATAACACATGTAATTTAAACTATGGACAAAGTATATTTTTCATTCCACCAACAATAAAATCATACATTAGCACAACCAACTAATACATTCATGCAAAATAAAACTAGAACTAATACAAGATAAAGAGACATAATACTACATAAGTCTTAAATGATTCATGATTCATAGTGTAACACCCCGAAATTCTGGTATGCATCGGAATGGTAACAAATTAGAGAGGAGTGGAGATACTATCTAGGCCTTCATTCTTTTGCGTCTAAGGCGATATTATTATTATTATTATTATTATTATTATTATTATTTAATTCTATTATATTTAATTGTAATTTACTTATTTTATTATTATTATTATTATTATTATTTATTTATTTATTATAAATCACTTTATTAGAAATTTAAGTGATTTATAAAAAATTTAAGTTAACAAAATCTGTCATCCTGGTTTGTGTCAAAGGCGGAAGCCCCAGTCATATAAACACACACATCAAAGAGTGGCGGCCTAGATGATATCTCGGCTTTCTAATATTTTTTTGTAAAATAAAATAAGTAAATTACAAATAAAGTGATTAATAATAATAATAATAATAATAATAATAATAATAATAATAATAATAATAATAATAATAATAATAATGAAGTGATGTTTATTAAAAAAATAAAAAAATAATAATAATAATTGTAACATTGGTTTTTTTTAGTAAATTGCAAAAATCATCCTTGTGGTTTAAACATATGAAGGGTAATTATGTCATTTAAAACACACAAGGATGATTTTTGCCGAACGCTTCATCACTCGGGGATGATTAGTGCCAATAGTATCGGTTAGGGATGATTTATGCCAAAAAGTACAAACCACAAGGATGATTTTTGCAGTTTACTCTAAACAAAATTAAAAAAATTAAAAAAAATTAAAAAAACAAAAAAACATTGGGGATATAAATGGTTTTCTTGAGATGTCTTTATATCATACTGTATCTTAATATTACAATGGCAAGTCACAAAGGTCAAATACAGTAATATTCATTACAGAGTTATACTGTAACATGTTTTTTTCCCTTCAATATTTCACTAGTGTACTATAGTTTCCTTCAAAAGTCCCATTAGAATAAGTAAAGGGGGTACAAATGCAACTTACACGACAATGACTTGTATGGCGAGGATCATCTTCAAATAAACACAAATACCCATTATGTAATATAGAGCCTTTCTTTTATTAATCACTCACCAACTACCTTCTTCAACCAACCCTTTAATACTAGGGGTGGCAATTTGGGTCGGGTTCGGGTTGGCGGGTTCGGGTTGGCGGGTCAGAAAACCTCAACCCAAATCCGACCCATTTAAATAATCGGGTCAGCTATGTCAACCCTAACCTGTTTATACATAACCTGAACCTGACCTATTTAACCCGTATATATAAGTAGGTTGACGAGTTAAATAGGTTACACGGGTTGAATAGGTTAAACGGGTCTTGGGTTGACCCATTTAACCCGTTTTATATACAAAAGTTGGCACATTACACGGGTTAAACACGTTGAATGGGTTTATAGGTCGACCATTTTAACTCATTAACCCATATAATAAAATATAAATAATTTTAAACTTATGAAAAAAAATTAAACGGGTTGGCGGGTCGACCCGTTTAATTTATTCTCAACCCGAACCTAACATGTTTAATAAACGGGTTAGATATGTTGACCCAAACCTGACCCAAATATATTTAGGCTCAACCCGAACCTGTTAACTTTCGTGTCAGTTTCAGGTCGGGTTTCGTGTCGGGTCAGAAATTGCCACCCCTAACCTTACCCACTCATTTAATTATGTCATTTTTAGTAATTTTGCAATAATAAACCCAAACCAAGCCCATTTGCCAAACAAGTTTACAAAATTACGAATTTTTATTTCGGATTATAATAAGCCTTAGCCCCAACTCTAGCCTCATCCCCAGCCCCATACTATTTTGCCAAACATACCCAGAGTGAAGTTTCTTGGTTTTAATGGCATGAAAATTAAATTAGAACATGTTTTTTTATCACATGTTTATATAGCTACAGATCTATGCATAAAATGTGAAACCTCATGACCTGGTTTCGTTGAACCACCAGGTCGACCGGTTGAACTACCGAGTTAACCCGACTAAGCGACTGGGTCGACCGGTTGAACCACACCGACGTGTAACTTTGGGTAATGCACGGGTCGACCGGTTGAACCACCGGGTTTACCCCGGTTAAGTGACGGGTCGACCGGATACGAGATATCATGTGAGAAGTAATTTAAGCGGGTGTTTGGGATTGCTTATTTGTTTTGTGTATATTTTTGTTTTTACTCTACTGTATAATCTAACGTAAAACCTTTTGCAAATCATTCTGATTGGATTTTATTTCTATTATGTTTTCTACTATTAGTGAGTCCTTTCCAAACACTATGTCATGGAGTACTTATTCGTAAGCAGAAAAAATTATAAACAATCCCAAACACCCCTCATTATTGCTTTTCGAAATAAGTTGGACAAAACATATTATATTAACTAAAGTCAAATCACTAAAGATAAATATTAATCCCGTGCAGTATACTAAAGTGCTCTGTTGGGTCATCACTTCTTTTGGGGGACAATTAAGCGCCTCTCTTTTATCAACGATGCTTCCCTGAACTCCGAGATCAAGGATGAAGACCAAGAAACTTCCCCCTTTTGTAATGGTAAGACAACTGCCAGTCAACTATTTTCTTTGCAAGCGTATCTCACTTTTATTATACTTTGCATTCATGATTGCCGATATTTCCAATGGTAAGAGACATGCCCAGTCAACGATTTTATTTGCAAGCATATCTCACTTTTCTTATACTTTGCAGATGATCAGATAGGCTCTATCAACGATGCTTCCCTGAACCCCGAGATCAGGGATGATGCCGGTTCATCTATGTCCCCTAAACTCAAAAAGCGTGTTATTAAAGTACGACCAGATCTAAACGTTAATATCGCTAGAGGCCGTGACCAAAAAACGCCAAAGAGCATCTTTTCTCCATCAGGAAAAAAAAGAAAACCGCATGTGAGAGGAATACCAAAAAAAATAAAAAATAACTAAAATCTGCCTCTTTTCTCCATCAAAGTTTTTCTTTAGATACTTTTATGCTGTGCTACACTGTTTATTTTGCAACGTTATTTGTAATATGAAAAAGAGAAAAATTTGTCAAAAGCCATATCATACGGAGTCGAAACGTAAATATCAAGTCATGTTGATTTGGGCCATTTGGCTACATCATAACATATATTAATCACTTAGCGTGACCCTAGCCTAAATGAGACTTCTGACGGATTGCATAAAAGGATTCCCATTGACTTAATAAGGCATAAGTAGTTAAGAACACTAAAACTAAAGGTGTTTTTAGGATTGCTGCTTTGAGAGAATAATCAGGTAAGAACATGCTTATTCAGAGTGCTTATCTTTTATCAAAACAAAAGGGTTTGGGAGCTCTCTTTTTTTTAATCTTATCAGCTTATGGACTTTATAAGCTCAATTGGATAAGCAAGCCGTTCCAAACTATACTCGTATTTAGGGGGTCAAATGGGTCAATCCGACAAGAACCCAACCCAACCCGATAAGGCTTTAAAGGGCCGGGTTGATTGGGGTCCAACTTAGCTTATCGTGTTAGGTCAACTCGATAAATCCAGTAGCCTAATACGGTCTGATTAAGGTCTTAATTAGTTCGCTATTGGATTATCGGGTTGACCCGATAAACTAATGACCCATTAGAAAATCTATAATTTTTGAACTAGATCCTTTTTGTCATAATTTATCAGTCACAATTCTAAATTGGTTGCTTGCGACACAAAATACGATAAAGTGCATATTCAAGTATCATATTTACTTGATTAGTTTTGACCTAATAAAGGCTTTAACTTATATTTAGAAGGGTATAGTACTGTAGTTACATAATTAAAAGAATGTAAATGTGATAACTATAAATCATAAACGTACACCAAGCTTTAGCAAGGTCACTGACTTCCATTTCCTTTATAATATGAAAAGCAACAACAAAGAAACAAACAAAACATATTACTATATTAGTCGTTAAAGAAAGTAATTGTAGAGTTACTTTTTTTTACAAATTTTTATTTGTTTTTACCAAAATTATATCATCTTTTAAATTAGTTCAATATAGGTAATAATTGTCGAAATTAGGAAGGGTTAGGTAAAAAATATATTACATGTCAATTTTAAATTTATTTTCAGTATTATGGGTCAACACACTAGGTCAAAATCTATCTATATCTATTTAATAAATGAAAAACTTTTTTAATTCCTTAAACCCCATTCTCACGTCATATATTGACATCAAATATTCAGGTGGCACTTTTCTATCCTCAAGCCTCAGGTGTAGTAACACCATAACATCATTTTTTTATTGGCACGCCAGCGCCACATCAACATAACACCAACTCTAACATCACTCCCCTAATCATAACACCAAATAACACCATTCACCTTTTTATTTTCATAAAACCCTCTAAACAATTATTTCATTATTTTAACAAACTAACAATTTCATTCATAATTAAACATACAAATTACATAAAAAAAACACATTACGAAATTAAAAAAAAACATTACGAAAAAAAAAAAACATTACGAAAAAAAACTACTCGTCTTCGTCGTCCTCGTCGCCCAAATCATTTCTCATTTTGTTTTTTATTAATTTTTTTTGCTTCTTGATCCAATAGGCGTCGTCGTCGTCCAAATCCTTGGTGCTAGTAGCTAGAAACCTCAACTCCTCCAACCGCATTAGTAAGCCCTTTCGGCGGCTTCCCGTTTCAGACGAAGCTCCTGCTCCATTAACTCCCCGAATTGGGTTGACGCGCTACTTCCACCGGTGCTCGCCGTGGCGTCGGATTTGGTTTTCTTGGCGGGCCGTTGTTTGCCGGCCGGACGTGGTCGTGCATCGTGACCGAATAGATCCTCTTGGGTAGCCCCGGGGACGTCTCCGGTTAAGTCAACTTGTTCGGGTGCGTCCCATTTCGGGTGGAATCTCAAAACGGCCCAAGCATCTTCTTGAGAAAACGCGACCCCTTTATGCTCGTCACGGTAAATACTTTGAGCCCGTTTCAAATAATCCACATCGTTTTCGCCACTTTTCCCCAAACGTTTGGCCCTCTGTTTGTACGCGGGAGATTGGAACTTTTGGCACTTAGCATTCAACGTATGCATTTGCTAGTCTAACATATCCTTTGTACGTTTTTAAAATTTTTTCGAATTGAACTCGTTCAAAACCCGATACCAAAACGTTTCATGCTTTTGTGACCTTTCGACATTATTATCTTCCGAAACGGCCACGTAACATGTTGCAAGCAATTCTACTTCGACCGGTAGCCAACGGCCCACTGCTACCGGCTCTTGGGACTCGTCTTCAACATTTTCCCCCCTTTTGCTTTTGTTTTCTTGCGACCGCCTTTTTTTGGCGAATCGACTTGTTGAGGTTGAGTTTAAAGGATGTCTTTCTTGCTTTGCTTGTTTATGTGGATGATATTATCATAATTGGTAACAATGTTTCGAGATAGATAAGTTTAAAGTTTTTCTTAAGTCTAAGTTAGATACATTGCAACATAAGATTTTAGCTGGAAAACTTGGTATGATTGATATAAACCAGCTTGAGACTAAGAGGGATGTTGAAAGTTATAGTCTCAATCTTGGTTTATAACCCGAAGGACTAATATGCCATTTTCTATTTTTGGTTTATTAGTGTTTTTCAGGTTCAAGTGTTGATTGGTGTTTGTT
>BQNB010201524.1:0-10907 GCA_026074375.1 Tanacetum coccineum
GACACACTCATAATTTTGTGGAATTTTTAGTAAACGTTTGGAAACGGAATAGGCTTAATTCTCACAATTTGACATTAAGGATTATTTGTGTGCGAGGTTATATAACTAGTAATTTTTACAAAAGTATGCTAAAAAATTTAAATTTTTGGCATAATGTAACACCCCCTCATTTGACATATAGCAGCGGAAGCTAAATTGGGGCATTACTTCATGAGTCAACAGTCATAATCATAGAAAACGACTCAAAAGAGACGTTTTAGAAAATTTGGTTATCATTCAATATTATTTCAGAGTTTTACAAAAAGAGGTACCAAAAATACATATGAAAACATAGAGTTTGAATGATAACAAGTTTGGACGTCCTCAAGTCCAATGTCACTCCGTGCATAGGTTGCTCAATTACCTGAGATAAACGTGCTAAAATGGTCAACACAAAGGTTGAGCGAAATTTACGGGTTTGAAATGTAATAGTTGAATACAAGTCAATGTAATAGTAATAATTGCAATGAATACAATTATCATGGTAAACAATATTATAATATTGCACTAAGCTCATGACACCAACACGTTAACATGGAAATTACCTCAGTGACATTATTGAGGAACAAATGTCCTCTTGGAAAGGTAACTTGCCAAAGTTACCCATTATTCTCAAATATAGTGCGTTTGATTACCTCATGTACAGGTAAACACAAACGGGATTCGTCAATCCTGATAGATCTATCCACAATATTCGCGTTCACTCGCAAGTGATTAATGGTTCATGATTAAATGATATTGGCAGTAGAGGTAAACTTAGGAAATAATATATCAGGATAGTATACAGTTGGAAAATACTTGTATTCATGGTTTATAGCATGTATCCCCCCTACGGGGTTTAGAAAAACATATAAAGGTGGGACTATGAACTCACCTTGATAAGGTAGTTGATTTATTTGAAATTTAATTCAAATGGAAGTAAACAGCCTCGTCACGCAACATGGGGTAATATGTCAAGTCTTAGTTCGATTGTTTATATTTCAAAACTTTATTTCATAAAGTTTAACGTAAATATTAATTTGGTTCATTAATTTGTGAAAACACCGTATCACTGTTCGGGCTATTATAATCCAAAGGTCATGTAGTAAACGTTTGAGGAGCTTGGAAACTTTAAATCGTAAATCCAGCAACTCGTTAAAACGTCTACCCAAATGAAGCCCCTTATATGAAATTCCCTAGTAACGTGATACGTTTATAAATTAAATGATAAGATTATATCTTTTTAAATTTCTTCAAAAGCTAGTAGATGATAAATTATGTTAAATATATAACATAATTGTTTTATAATGTTTTGATCGATGATTAATAACGATAAATGTGTCGGGCTTTAATAAAATAAAGTCTTATAATATTTAAATATATTTTTATAATTAATATAAAAATATTACACTTTTATACCTTTAAGAATTCAAAATGACAATATATACCATTGGTATATATTAATTTACACTTTTAATCCTTTATATATACGTTTATAACTTATAACTTTTTAACCTTTATCTTTCAGAAATGGCAAACAGGCCCTTGTGGTTTTAACTTTAGGGATTAATTACACTTTTGGCCAAAAGTTAAAAAGTTTAATAAATATCAAAGTTATAATATATACCCCTCATGCATATACGATTTGCATTACTAGTCCAAAATCCATATACTTTGTATTTTAATCTTGAAATTAATATTTAGTATATAGCTTATTACTATAAGCTAAAATAAGTAAGTTTTACGAGCTTGTAGCTTATGAGCTTAAAAATCCAAAATGGGCACGTTTGGTTTTAAAATTTAACCGAAGGTTTTGTTTTTGGCTTTAATGTGGTTTGTTTTTAAGTTTATAAAAATGATAGAATAGCTTATTAGAATAGCTTATTAGATCAGCTTATGGCTTTTAGCTTATAGGTTTTACGAAAATAGCTTTTAGGGTTTTAGAGGTGCGTTTGGTTTAGGAAAACCAAACGAGTAAGCTTTAGGGTTTAAGGGCTCAACTCATGTGATCATAAAAGATGTAAGAAACTTATTAAGATATGAATAAGCTCATACTAGAATATAGTTTTTTAGGGTTATTTAGGGCACGGTTTGGTTTAGGAAAACCAAACGTGTAGGTTTAGTAAAGGCTTTATTCTATGTGATCAAGAAAGTGCACAAGAGTTTATAAAAGATTTAAAACATATCAAGAGCTTATAGAACAAGTTCATACGACTTACAAGAGCTCGAATAGGTCGAAATGGGTAAGTATGATCCGAAAACTTTTGGAGATGAATCAAGAGCTTCTTTCTTCTTAACCTTGGCTTCTAAATAGCTTATACTTTCTCTTATTATCTTCCTTAGCTTGATTATAACATGATTTTGAAGTAGTATGAAGCTTTATGGTGAGTTTTGAAAGGTATGCATGTATGTGTGTAGATATAGTATTTGAAAACATGCAGACCAAGTTTGTGTGGAGTAGTGGCCAATCTAGGTGAAGTGGTGACCAAGGTGAGCTAGGAGTGATGGCTAATGGATAGCTAGGATAACTAGTATAAGCTAGGAGTAGCTTTGAAAGGTGTTAGAGGATGAGAAATGTTCGGTTATACAAGGAGGTGACAAGGAGGTTTACTTGGTGTGCAAGTTGGCTAGATGGTGACAAAGAGGTGATGAAGGTGCTTAGCAAGGTTGTAGGCAAGGTGGTGCATCATGGAGAAGGGTGGTAGCTTGCTTAGGTCTTAGTTCGAGCTAGTTAAGGGATGCTATAAGATGGTATAAAATGCTAAGATTTTGGAGGGCAATGGTTAAATTGAATACTATGGCAATATCGGTGAACAGTAACTTAAGGAGTTGTACATTGGTTTTAGGACAGAAAAGGGTATTTGAATTTCATGTATTGATAACTTGTACACATGCCTTATTATCTTATACATTTGGTTTATATGTAAACATTACATATAGTTAGGGTTTTATATATAAACATTAACGTTTAAAATCCGTTTTGATATAACATTATGGAAAGTACGTTAAATAGATAACGTAAGGATAAAATGATGATTAAAACATATTGCTTGACATATTATAACGTTTACTTGATATAAACATCGATGAAATTGGCTATCGATGAAATTGGCATTGGTATGTTTGCGTGAGCTCTTTACTTTGGTAATGCAAGTTACGTTGCATAATGAGTGGAATAAAGCGAAAAATATCTCGTAAAATGAATTGCATCTAATAAAATGATGAAAATTAACACTAAGGAAAATTGCACCAAATTAATAGATGGATAATTACATAGAGGAAAATTGTGGGTTGTTATAGTCTCCCAACCTTAAAAGAAATCTCGTCCCGAGATTTAGTTAGATGTTGGAGTAATGTTTGAAAACAGATGTGGATATTTGGCACGAATTTGATTTTCGCGTTCCCATGTAAATTCTGGTCCTCTTTTAGAGTTTCATCTTACTTTGACTATAGGGATACAATTTGTCTCAGTTGCTTGACTTCTCGGTCCATAATTTACTGGGTTCTATCCACAAAAGTTGAGTTTGTCATCGAGCCAAAAGGCCTTTCATTGGAATGTACAAGAGATTCGTCAGACAGATAGGGGTGAAGAATGACATGGGGGGGGGGGGGGGGGGAAAAATGGGGGGGGTGTAGGGGGGGAAGGGGGGGAGGATAAAAGTAAGAGGAGGGGGGGGGGGAAGGGTGTGGGGGAGGGGGGAAAAGTGACACAGGGGGGGGAAAAAATAAAGGGTGGGGGGGGGGAAGGTTGGGGAAAAGGAGGGAGGGGGGGGGGGGGGGGGGGGATAGGGGGGGGGGGGGGGGGGGGGGGTGGGAGGGGGTGGAGGGGTGGGGGCATTTTCTTTAGTTTAGAAACGTAGAAGGTACTGTGGACATTGCTGAGTTCTTCGGAGAAGCTCAAAAGTGTATGCCACTTTGACCGACCCTTTTAAGGATCTTAAATGGTCCAATGTACCGAGGGTTAAGCTTTCCTCGCTTTCCGAATCGAATCACGACCTTTCGAGGTGAACACTTTAACATAACACGAATCTCTAACTTAAGGAATTCCAAGAGTTTTTGCCCTTATTAAGTGGCATAACTGAAACTCCTTTGGCCGGTCTCATTGCAGACGATTGTAAGCGTTTCGAATTTGCACTATCTTTTTCGTGGTTTCATGGATTATCTCTAGACCCCTGAGTTTGAACATCTCACACTTCTGCCAGTCAACCATGTGATTCGACACTTTTGACCATAAAGTGCCTCGAATGGTGCTGCCTTAATACTGGCATTGTAACTGTTATTGTAGAAATGTCTACAATTAGTAAGTGTCTCTCTCATCCCTTTTTAAAAAATATATAACACATGCTTGAAGCATATCTTCGAGTGTTTAGATGGTTCTTTCACTTTGTCCATCAGTTTTAGGATGATAAGCCATACTCATGTCTAATTGAGTACCCAAAGCATTCTGCATTGATTGCCAGTGAAATGACTATCATGATCCGATATGCTGGATATCGGCACTCCATGTCGTGAAAAACTGTCTCCTTATATACACCCTGTAAGGGTTTTCCATACTAACTGTCCTCTCTGGTAGGATGCAAATAGTGCTAATTTGGAAAGGCGATCCCGTCATGACCCAAATTATGTCATGTCCCGCTTGATGTTTTGGGTTGTTTTTTAACGAAAGTCCGTCGTATTCTTTCCAATTTCCATGTTAGGAATCTTGGTTATATAGTAGCAAGCCAGATGTCTTCTGCCATTCTGCTTTAAACTCAAGAGCATGCAAAACACTTGTCGACATATCGGCGATGATTGCCTGCATGTTAGGCCACTAGTAGAGTTTCTTTAAGAAGCTGATACATCTTTTCAGAACCGGTGGATGGAAATTTTGATTTATGGGATTCATGCATATCAAATCCCTTAAATTACCAAAAGAGTGGTAACCAATACTTATATCTTGATACAAACGAGTTTCCGATCAGGATGTACTTTAAATTACTATTTTCCATTCCTCGTAGGTTCTCAGCTTCGATGTTTACTTCTTTAATCACCTCAGTTTAGGCTTCGAGGATTTATGATGGTAATTTTGGGTGAAGGGTCATGACTAATGCTTTAACTCGGAGTGGTTTGATTCGTTCCTTCTGGCTTAAGGCATCTGCTACAACATTTGCCTTTCCAGGATGGTAGCGAATCTCATAATCGTAATCTGCAAGCAATTCTAACCAACGGCGTTGTCTCATGTTCAACTCTTTCTGATCAAGGATATGCTGAAGACTTTTATGATCAGTGAACATAGTACACTTTGTACCATACTCAGATAGTGGTCTCCTAAATTTTAAGAGCGATATACTAATGCTACCTAACCTAATTCCGAGAAATCAGGTGGTATATAGTTCTCTTCATGAGGCTTGATTTGTCGAGATGCATATGCAATAACTTTTTCTCTTTGCATTAACATTGCTCCCAAACCTTGATATGATGCATTATAGTAAACGACAAAGTCATCGTTTCCTTCTGGTAATGCTAAGATTGGAGCTTCACATAATTTTTGTTTTAGTAGTTGAAAGGCTGACTCTCGGTCTTCTTCCCAGATGTACTTCTTGTTTTTATGGGTTAATTCAGTCAAAGGCTTTGCAATCTTCGAAAAACCTTTGATGAATCTCTGATAGTAGCCAGCAAGTCCTAAGAATTGGCGTACTTCTGTAGGTGTGTTAGGAGATGCCCAATTCTTAACTGCTTTAATCTTGGAGGAGTCAACGTGAATTCCTTGACTGTCAATCACGTGCTCGAGAAATTACACGATATTGATCCAAAAATCACATTTGGAGAACTTGGCATATAATTTCTCCTTTTTGAGTAATTCCAAAATTATCCTCAGATGATTTGCATGTTCTGCTTTGTTACGAGAGTAGATGAGAATATCATCTATGATCTATCCAGAATTTTATCCAAGTATGTTTAAACACACATGAGTCCATAGAGATCCATGAATACAACAGGTTCGTTAGGTTTAAACCAAAAAGGCATCACTGTGGAATTCAATTGTCCGTACCGCATTCTGAAAGCAATCTTGGGAATATCTTCATCCCTAACTCTCAGTTGGTGATAGCCTGATCTCAAGTCAATCTTTGAGTAAGTACTTTCACTCGAACTAAAGTTGGTCGAATAAATCATCGATTTGGTGTGAAGGGGTCCTAGGTGTAATGGGGTAACGATTCTTTACGGTGAGTTTATTTAGCTCCCGGTAATCGATACACATTCTGAAAGATCCGTCTTTCTTTTTAACAAATAAGACAGGAGCTCCCCAAGGCGAAGTACTTGGTCGGATAAACCTCTATGTCCTGCTTAACTCTTGTAGGTTTGGTTAGATAGTTTCCTGCATTTTTAAAGTGAGCTAAATTCTGTAAGGAGTTCAGGCTTACTAGTATCGCACTCCTAAGGATTAAATCGATTTGGAATTCTACTTGGCGAACTGGAGGAAGGCCAGGTAGATTTTCAGGAAAAACTTCCGGAAATTCTCTGACTACCTCTTACACTATAGAATATACCGGTATACCTTCATCATTTTTCATCCTGACTTTTCTCCATTACTTGGGCTACGAAAACTTGATATCCCCTGGATATATATCTTCGGTTTTTAATCCAGTACATAGTTTATCGGGTTTGGTACTTTTGATCACCTTCGATGATTAAAGTTTCACACGCTGATTGGAAGTGGACGACTTTCCTCGTCACAGATATTCTCGCATGATAATTGGATAACCAATCCATACTAATGATGACATTGAAACTACCGATTTAATCGGCATGAGATCAATTCGAAATAGGTTGGTTTAGAGCAAATCAGGGTTGCACCCCTGGATAAACGGTAATTAGTGCATACTAAGTTTTCCATCGGCCATTCAATGTCGTAGATGGGTATCTAGTGTAATTAGTGGGATATTAAGCATAGAAGGAAGAGATATGATACGAAACTTTTATCGCTCCTAAATCAAATAATACTCTAGCTAGATGTTGGTAAGAATGAACGTACCAGTGACTACGATCTGATCTTGGTAAGCATATCTTGCCCTCAACATGTATGCACTTCCATGGGCATAGTGTTTTCTCTTGGGCAACTGTATATTTGTAATTAGGACCTTTCTCTTTCGTCTCCACAGGCATGAACAAGTTTTAGTAATACAGGTTGTCAGGTTGCTCCAGTGGCTGCCCTTTGCTTCTAACAGTTCCTGTCTGATGACCCCACCTTGTTGCAAGTTTATCCCCACACTTACAAGCAAGGTCTTGTATGATCAGGGTGCTTTCCTTACATATGGGACGTTCCAGTTACCTACTATTTCATGGGGCGCAGCAAATGAGCCCTAATAGTTTCTGCCTTCTAATTCTGTTGTTGTTGTGGATACATTGTTGCGGTTGCTATTGTTGTTTCGGTGTATTTTGGTAGTTGTTTGTATTGAGTGAAGGTCTTTCTATCATCCAAACTTTCCTCGTTTGTGACATTGGTCCCTGCACAGAATTATCTTTGTTACTTGATCCATTAACCTCTTGGGTTATGGTAATAGGCTTCCTCCCAAAGTTTGAGCTATGAAGCATAACATTTGTCTTTAATACTTCTTTTCTGTGTAATCCCCCGATGAAATACATCCATTAGTTTCTCATTCAGAATTTGGCACCATTGTTTAGTAAAAAACCGCCAATTCCTGGAATCTTCTAATGTAAGTCTTGAGATCATTCCCTTTTACAGTCAGATTGTAAAATTCATCTTCCATTTTTTTGATCTTAGTTCAGGGATAATACTTCTTTATTAAGAGCTGCTTAAATTCAGACCAGGTGATCTTGTAAGCTTCCTCTATTCCAATAGGCTGGGCGAATGAATTCCACCAGGACAAAGCTTCTTCAGTTAGAGTACCAGTAGAAAATTTCACTTTGTAGTCCTCGGTATAGTTGTTATAGGAAAATACCGATTCAGTTCGTTCAAACTAGCGGATGAGACCAACAACGCCTTCCGTACCTTTGAAATTCAAAGATTGGTAGCTCATAAACTCTTTGTAGCTTCATTTTCTTGCGACAGGAGTTCCACTTTGTCCGGTGTTCCTATTGGTATTGTCAGTATTTGCCATGGTAGCAGCTTGCGCTTTTAGAGCTATGGCAACACTATCAGCAAATAGTTTCCTGATGGCAGCCTAAGACATGGCTGGTGCTACAGATGTTGGTGTCCTCTTGGGAGCCATTCCATCAACATTTACAAGACAACACAAAATAAGAATATATCATTGTATGGATTCTTATTTGGTACAAGTTCTAACAAAGAAATACACATTCTTTGATAACTGAATTTTTTAGAATTGACACTCTAACAAGCATCTAACTCATTAGGTTTCTCAAGGACTGGTTCACTTTCCAGTGGTTTCATACTGCGATCACTTAGATAACTTATAAAAGGCTAGTCTGGTGGTAGTGTAGGTGAAATCGTATGCTCAATATCTTGATCATTAATCATATCCATGATATCTGGGTATAAAGGTTTGAGAAACCCGGATGGTAAGAGAGTCATAGTAACCTAGATACATAAAGATACGATACATCACACTACAGAATATAGGATAGACAACCAGGACATACATAAATCGGTATCACAAAACAGCAAGGTATAATGGGATCACCACTGTATTAAGTCATAAACAACTTGTCTACATATTTTACGTAGTTAAAATTTGACAAGTGTCATTATTTATGCCGCACATCCAGTGGTTAGATTCTAACAAAAGCTGTAAATGATAAGGATCTAGTCTAGTAGTCTGGTGGTCCTCCCTTGTGGTTCTTGAGCTCATGGATCTTGTCCAGAAGACTCTTCATATATGATCGGTGGTGAACCTGGATATCTTTGATGAGTATCTCTAAAGTATAAGTCCTGAAACGAGCAAGAACAATCTCATTGTTATGCCTTATTTGCTCTATCTGAAATCTATAAATCTGGGTACCGGCTTCTTGAAGTTCAGTTTCTAGTTGGTCAAATTCTCGTTGTATGATGACTCGACCATTACCAAGACCTTCTATCTTATCTTCCATGTGCTCAAGAGGGAGCTCATCTAAGTGATTCAAAATAGTCTCGATCTGTTCCTTATGGCGCTCCAGATGTGTCTTATGAGAACTCTCTCCAATCTCAAATACATGAGGTAGGGCAGAAAAATCAGTAGAGGAGGATGATAGGAAACAGGCTCATTTCTGAGGTGGCAAAATCTCCTCAGGAAGAAAGAATTCTCGGGGATCAAATAGTGGTGATGATGGTAACACTGGAGATGGAGGTAAAATAGTTGGTGGACCAATAGGAGCTCGTGGTGATGGAATAGTTAATTCATCATTAGTAGCATCATATGCTTGCATGACCTTCATATATGGATCATCGTAGAAAGGTGAGATGGCTAGCGAGGCCAAAAGATCCTTAGATAAATCCTCTGAAGGATCAGAAAAGGTGTTTCCCGGTGAAGTTGGGAAATAGTCTGGTGAAGCCGGGGTATAGTCAGGAGTATTCATGGAGGAAAAAACAACCTCAATATAAGAATCAGATAGGATGATAATTGGGTGTGTGGATGTAGACATAATTCTGTATCAACCCAGTGTAAAATAACATAAGTTATTTATATAATAGTTATGTATCTTTACATACTATTCAGGGAATGTAGTGGCACGGAGGACTTTCTTAGATGGAAAATGGTTATAGTTTAGGTTTTAACCTTGTTCTGTATAACCTCGGCTCTTGATACCAATCTGTAACACTCCCTTATTTGACATATAGCAGCGGAAGTTAAATTGGGGTATTACTTCATGAATCAACATTCATAATCATAGAAAACGACTCAAAAGAGACATTTTGGAAAATTTAGTTATCATTCAATATTATTTCAGAGTTTTACAAAAAGAGGTCCCAAAAATAGATATGAAAACATAGAGTTTGAATGATAACAAGTATGGATGTCGTCAAGTCCAATGCCACTCCGTGCCATAGGTTGCTCAACTACATGAAATAAACATGCTAAAAAGGTCAACATAAAGGTTGAGTGAAATTCACAGGTTTGAAATGTAATAGTTGAATAAAAGTCAATGTAATAGTTATAATTGCAACGAATACAATTATCATGGTAAATGTTAAGATCAATAAAAGTCTCGGTCACTTCCAATATTAACTAGTCAAAGCCCATAGTTAGTCAATGTCTAGTATGATAAGCTAATATGGCCCAAAAGCCCATAGAAAGCCTATTAAGTCCCATGGCCGGTTATGTTTGTAAGTATAAATACCCTCTCCATGCTTTGGAGAGGGTGTTGGTTGGTTTTGTATTCTCATTTCATTTATGCATTATATGTTTCTTACTTTCTCTCTCTAGAATACATCCTTCCTTCCACTTTCTCTCACTAAGTTCCTACCCATCACATATCAAAGATTACTTGCATTATACAATTGGTATCAAGAGCCATGGAGTGGTGTGTTTAGTTTTTGTGTTTATTGTTTTTGGTTCGAGTGTTCTTGCAAAAATTTTGTCCTTTTTATTTTTTTTCTTTCTTTGATTTCAAAGCTATTGTGTACACTAAAGGATTATTTACCTTGGTAAATCTGATCTAGTATCTTTATGATATAGGTGTACAAGCTTAGAATCAAGAAAAATATCATTTTGTTACATTTTTATGTTCGAAAATCTTATAAAGAGCAAAATCATGATTTTAAAATTTTTGGCTTAAAAACCTTAAAGATTTCATTTTTCTTGTTCCTATAGGTTTAGTAACACTAGTTGTTATCCCACTAGTTTAATTCATTACACAACAATAATATATACCAATATGCTAGAAAATAAGAAATCTTAGAGAGAGAAAGTAGAGAGAGAAAACAAGAAAGGAAGATTAGCTTAGAGAGAGTT
>BQNB010201529.1:0-10906 GCA_026074375.1 Tanacetum coccineum
GTACCTTTATTTTGAACATTATTTCACCTTGTACACAAATAAATTCGAATTATATAGGTCTTGAAATACTTTATAAACCGGTTTAACATATATAACAAGTATGTATACATAAGATAATGAATGAATGAAAATGAAATACTTTAAATAGACCTTATAGTAGATGAGTAGAATGATAAACACAAGATAAAAGTCCTAGCAAGACTTCCAAATCCAAAACCCTAATCAAGAAAACCCATATATGTTTTCTTGATTAATCCTTGTTAAACCCAAATCCAAGCTTGCAATACCTTTGAGTAACCTTAGATGATTTTAGAATGAACACTAGAATACTTGGAATGCTTTAGAACCAAAAAAAACGAAGCCCTGGTGTTATTATTGTTAGCTGTGGGTTTTGGCTTATATTTGAGGGAGTATGAGTGTCTTTCTTATAAATAGGAAGTGTATGAGTTAGTTACATAAGACTTTCTACTTATAGAACTTGGCAAGACCTAATACAACCTTAAACTAATACCATGGGGTGATAGTGGTTTAGGGTACATTGCAAAAGAGCTCTCCTCCTCCCAAGACCAACCCATGGCTGAAATGGGGGTGTAGGGTACCATGACAAGCCAATTTATGGAAACATGGGATAAGTGTGTACTTGTGTAAGGTTTACAACTTGCCATAGAAGAGTTAGTGGGGAGTTTTGGATTTATTTCATGTGAATACATGTTGGATCCGGTTTTACTAGTTTATAGATAAGGAAATGAGTAAATTTTTGGGTATTGGGTATAATAGTGGGTATTTGTTTGAGTATAGATAGGTATGGGTGCTTCCGGGTATGCCCGAATGTAACTTATTGCGAAACGTAAGCGTTTTACGTAACCAAAGGTACACATGATGTGCCAATTTATGGATATATGGGATACATGGTACTTCTTGTAAGGTGTACAACTTGGAAAGCATGATACTAGTGGGTCTTTGCATTTTATTTATTTGTGTAAATCTCCTAACCGGCCATGAGACTTATTTGGCTCATAAATAAGTTAATTTTTGTGTATTGGGTATAAAAGTGGGTATTGGTTTGAGTATAGATAGGTATAGGTGCTTCCGGGTATGCCCGAATGTAATTTATTACGAAACGTAAGCGTTTTACGTAACCAATAAAAATAAATTATGAAAAGTTATAAATTATACTCTTAATAGTTATATAACACTTGCTTGACGTAAACTTTTATTTGTTTGGTGTTCGTTTACGTTGAACGTTGATTTTTAGTTTACGCGATTTAACTATACGATAATAATTAAATGCAAACGCGCAAAATTCTAAAAATAAATAATGGAATAATTAAAGTCGTAAATGACCTGAAAATGAGAAATGTTACAGTCTCCACCCGTTAGAAGAGCCTTGTCCCCAAGGCTCAAGTCGCGACACTTAACGAAGGTACGGGTTTCGAAGGCCACATCAGACTGGCGAGTGTGCTTCGCCACCACACCCCATGCTCTTATTTTCTGTCAACATTAACAAACACCACGAAAATTCAAACATGAGTTAGGTTGTGTTCATAGAGCCCCAAGTCATATTCATCCAAAGGGGCCGGGTAAATAATCTATCTATCTATCTATCTATCTATCTATACCAATATACATCACTTGAAAAAGACCATGAATGCCCCTCTAAAAAAGAATACTCAAATTCTAGAGTGTCTAACTTAGTAATTTTACCCACAAAGCTTCTAAGAGAAGCATCTTAATTTTCGGCAGTTTTAGCAAACATAAGGGACTTAATTTAGCAACTTCACTTCCTTCTACCAATAATTTCGATAGCCAGATTCAAACTAATGTTCATCATTTTCCCCCCAAATTAACAAAAACCTAATCCAATTTCAAGATCAAAAATTGCCGGTTTCATGTTAACCCTAATTGTGGATTTTATTTATAAGGCATCCAACTAATATAATGGTAAACATACCCAAGAGTGATCCACCTATTCATACCGAAGCTATTAGAGAAGATCGTATCCTTTTTACAACCTTTTCAATCAACTCCCTAAACCTATACGACCATAGCTTGATTTGGAGTAAACAAGATTTTTATTTATCAATAAGCTGAACCTTTTAGAGTTATCTTATACCTTCTGAATCTTGGAGGGTCACAAGTTATGGATCATTATTTTCCAGAATTGATGTGAAGGATTTGTCCCAAAGTGATGAAGAATATTTATGCACTCCATGTGTTTGATGGAATGTATGTGAAGCTAAGTTTAAAATCAATTGAATTTTTTTATTGTTTAGGTTGTTGAGCTCACTTATTCAACCTGATATGAAGGGGAATTCTTATGAAGCAAAATACAAAGTCAATAGCAGGTAAATCATTTTATGCTTTGTTACACAGTATCAAGAGCTTCTAATAATGTCTTCTTCATATGGGATGTTCTTCAACCCGATTATATAAAATAGAAACAAGTCTATGGTACATGGTTAAATGCACATCATGTGTTTGATAAAATGTTACTATCACTCACTTTTTAATTCATCTACATTGAAACACTTAAAGGTATGAATAAAATCAAATGCTTGATGCTATTTTGTTCAAAGGAAATTTTATAAGATGTTGTAAACTTTTTTTTAAACTTCTCCAAATATTTTTACATTTAAAAGGAAATACTATTACAGTATTTATCCTACAAGGTACTACAAAGATGATTTATGTTGGAGTGCAGACTTGAAGTCAAAGACCATAGAAGACTTCATCAGCATTAGAAGCTTCATGGAAGCTCTTGTTCTTAATCATTATGTACTTGTTAGGAAAATATTGTAAGTAATTCCATATATCGTCCTATGAGGGAAGATTGTTAGGAAATTACTTTACGTGATGACATTTACAGAATTACCATAATTTACCATATCACTACACACATGGACTAGAATGTTCAATATAGGATTCTTATGTAATGTGTGGTGGTATAAATACCCCTCTATGGCTTCCATAGAGGGGTTGAGGCTTTTTGTAACATTTTATCTTTATTCATTTTACATCCTTTTGTTTCTCTCTCTACTCTCTCTCTCACTAGAAATGGCTATCTTTATCTTTGAGTTACCAAGACCACCGGATCTAAGTTTATTTGTTTCTGTTAGGCTCCGATAAGAGTAAAGGGAAAAACTCAGAGCATGACTACGTCTTTAGAAACTCCAGGAATATTAAATAAGCCAACGATGCTGAGGACCTAGTCAATGTGATCATGGGCATCCTCGTTCTTGTTCCTAAAGAAAGTGTCTTCCATCAATTCGCGCATGAATTGACTCTTGACTTTGAAATTGACATTGCCTCCGATTTCAGGTTTAACCACGCCTGGTGCCTGGTTTTCTCGTGACAATGCTAAGTATTGTTCCATGGTGAGAGTATCGATGTCTACTCCTGCCATAGTTCCTACAGATATAGAGTTTAGGGAAAGAAGAGAAATAATGAAATAATCAAATTAATTCTAATTTTTAGCTCCCCGACAATGGCGCTAAAAACTTGATGCGTATTTTCTTTTAAATATTAATTTATCAAGTTTTAAATTTATAAAACTCGATCTACCTGACAACGCACTAACGGGCAGAGAACCCGATCGTGGGTAGTATAGAATGGTAAATCCAAGGTCATCCCAAGAGCTAAGTTGTAATTAGTTTTAATTTGAAATGTCACGTTTTAAAAATGATTTTTGGATTGATTTGAAATAAATAACAATAAAATTAATTACTAAAAATTAAAAGAGTTGGAGGTATCAGGAGAGAAAACATGCTAACCTAGTTAATTCATTCCTACTGTTATGAAAATGTTTTCCTATGCAATGTCAAACTATGGTTTCATTAGTGGTTTCTAAGGTTGATAGACTTGAATAGGTATATTTAGTCTATCCTATACTTCCCGCGATTCTGACTCAGTCTAAATCGTATAGGAGGTAGGATATCCAGGTTGCAGTGATTAATCCCAACTATTCCCAAAACTTATCTAATAATCTTACAGATTATTAACCCCCTCTGAAAGAGTTCCTGTGCTTTTTAAGTATATTGAGTGATAAGTGCGGAGACCGGTTAGTTCCTACACTAGGGATGGAGTCAGAGATCCTCCCTAGTAGCCGATGGATCCCGTATTGACATGATAATCTAATAATGGGGCAAGCAAGGTCCAAACCACTCGTACTACCAAAACCTAGGGTTACACGATAGTCAAGGAATATCTAACGAAACCATAATCTAACAGGAAACAAATATCATAACAATAGTAACTACATAACTAGGCCAGCACTTTAAGTGCTTAGCCGCTCATGGTAACGGAAACACAGCAAGAAATAGAAGTAATCATAGATTGAAAGCTCATAATTCTTACAGTATTCGTATTTGAACGATTAAATATAAAAAGTAAATAAAGTGTAATCTCCCTTGAACTCCAGGTGGAATTCTTCAAAGGTTGGAAGCCTTTGTCGCCTCTCCAATTGGCTGTGGAGGAAGTGATGTCTGAATAGCTTGAATGAGGCCTCTATTTGTAAGTATCGAACCTGTTACGACGTAACTGATAAAAGTGTTACGCCGTAACCTTCTTACACGGCATTCCATAAATAAGCAATTGTTGCGGCGTAACCAGATATCGTGTTACACAGTAACCTTCAAATAATTTCCATACGTACGTGATCTTCATTCCATATTTGTGGATCTTTATGGTTACAGCGTAACCATAAGGGTTGTTACGCCGTAACTCTATCTTGGGTAAGATTTCCTTCCAAATACATGTTTACGGTGTAACTAGATATGGTGTTACACCGTAAAATTATCCTTGATCTTCGTACTTGCTTAATATATGTTACGGTGTAACCATTTTTGGTGTTACGCCGTAACATTCTTTAGATAATTACACTTTAAGCCCTATTTCCCTTGTTTCTTGTCACTTTCCTGCATTTCACCTGAAAACTACCAAATGATAGAAAATATCTTGTTTTCAAGTATTAGTGAAACATTTGCAGGTAATATAGAGGGTATTTTACCACTAAAAAGTATTAAATATTTGATGTTATCAAAAGACTTGAACAGTGAACTACCAGTATATAAAATACCATCAAACAGTAAGTGGGTAAAGTCCCGATATGATAGGGTTTAACAAGATCACCATTGCTTTAATCCCTAGATAGATTATAATTAAACTAAAAGGATGCTTTATGCGGATACGTTAATTGTGAAAAGATTCAACGTGTATAGATGTCCCGCCTAAGTCTTAAGAATGATATGCCGCTTTGAGATAATAAATCATTGCACTAAATAAACAAACCAGCGTTTAATCAGATTTAATATGACTAATACATTTTTCTATCATTTGGCTTGTATCGCTCTTTTATCTTCTGATTGTTTTCTTGCATGTTTATTGTGTTTAGAATTAGTTATTGTCACCATAAAACCTGTGCCAGTCTCTTAGGCTGAAAACCCCCCATTACCATTAGAACTAGGTTTAGCATAGGTTTAACAAGTAATTAAAATTAACTTAATTAGAGTAATTAAATACTGATAGAATATAAGGTTAACGACCTCGCTCTTAGTGTTCGACACCCTACTTACCACGAAACTCCACCCGATCGGGTACACTGCCCGTTAAAGTGTTGTTTTAGGATAAGTCGTTTAAATATAAATTTAAAACTTGGTAATCAATAAATTGACCCTACACGACAGCTCATCATTACCACATAGATTAGTTGAGTGATTTGAGTGTTTTCATTTTCCCTATTCGTGAGGTGTTTGGTTATGTGCTAGTAATTAAACAAAAAAATTGCTTAAAGGTAAAATCTTAAACCTTGGTTTGGGATACATTTTCATACATTTTCTAAAGTCTCCTTGAGGACAAGTAGGACTCAAGTGGGGGATATTTGATGACATCAAATAACGTCACTATTATAGCTTCATTTATCCTAGCTATATTGCTCTTTTTACATTATTTATGCATGAATTGATACTTAATTGCTTATATTTGTTATTTGCAGTAATTATCGAGCAAAGAGTAAAGTTTAACTAAAAGGCACGCATTTTGGAGCTTAAACAAAGAAATCATGAAGTCTACTATTCTGACATCCTATACTCCATATCCATCAACGAAGATACGGCGTATCTATGACTTAACTTTACAAGCAACCACGAAGATTTGAAGACCAATATGTCGTATCCAGATTGGAATATTATAATCATGGTCCCCACTCCAAGAAACCCTAATACGCCATATGAACTTATCTAATACGGCATATCGACCAAATTCTAGGCCTTATAAATACTGAACCCTAAATACGAATTTGAGTGTGCAAAAAGTGAAAAAAATATACCAAAGACTGAGAAGAAGGCATTAACCACCAGGTTTGACTCTTAGAAGAGAAGAGAAGCCAAGAAGGTCTTGCAACGCTGTTCAATCCATAGGAAACCCTTGTAATTTCTATACTCTAAATACGCGTTCGGTTGTTGGTATCGTGCTTTATAGTTTTCTTTACTTTAATCGTTCATCTATGACATTTGTATAGTTACAATGGCTATTGGCTAATACCTTTAGGTATTAGCCATGTTTATGATAAGTTAACATTTGGTTTATGTTTATCTCGATTACATCTTATTCGTTGTGTGTTTTTTTATATTTATCAATTTATACTCGTTTATGTGCTTAACTATACGATCTATCATTCAACTGGATCTAGGAATACAAATAGAGCGTTAGTTAGATGCTGGGATAGCTCTCTATATTTGCAATTTATATATCTAGAGTAATAGGATCACAAATATTTACCTGTCTTTCCTTTTATTTTAGTGAACAAGTTGGACTAGTAGGTAACCTAGGATCAACAAATGACGTTCTGATTCTTTAGGTAAAGATCTGGACAGTGGACTACTAGTATATAAAGAGCCGTTAAGCAGTAAGTTAGTAAAGTCTCGATGAGCTAGGATTCAATAAGATCACCATTATTGTCTTCTAAGATAGATTATAATCAACCATGAGTACTTTATGCGGATGTGGTTAATTGTGACAGAATTGCCATGTCTAGGTTTTAGGAAGAAGTACCACCTAAATCTAGGAATGATATATCGACATCGAGATAAGAAAATCATTGCACTTATAAACTAAAACCTGCATTTTATTAGATTAAATATGGTTAATACGTTTCATTACAATAGGCTTGACCGATTCTCTATCTTTTAATTATCAATTTGTGTGTGTTAATCGCCCAATCTCACTCTAGGTAAACCAAAACTCGTGCCAGTCTCTCAGGCTGAAAACCTCCCTTTTGCGTTAGTTTAGGTTTAACTTAGGTATAACATAGAATAAATTAGAATTAACATTAGATAACTAAAATACTGGTAGACTTAAGTATTAACACTCGCTCTTAGTGATCGACACCCTACTTACCAATGAACCTACATCTGATCGGGTACACTACCCGTTAGTGTTGTTTTGTAGGTAAAGTCGACAAAATATAAATAGTAAAACTTGATAATAAATATTACCTACGTACAATGACACATCAGTATGAAATCGGGTAATACCTGTAATCAGCTAAAGTCAATTAGGGTTTAACCTTGGGGGTGAATAGCGATCAAAAAGGGTTTAAGTGACGATGTGTCATTTTATACACATTTACAAGGTCATTTAACTCTTAAAATCATGCAAATATGCCCAAATATTATACTAAATCCTTTCTTTTTATGTTTTTAGCATTTGATAAGCATTTGGATGGAATACACATGACTTGGGCTTAATTTGGAGAAGAAACAAGGCAAAATACAACTTTTTAGCTTCGTTATGACCTTTCTGACACCTTCACCAAAAGTGCCCATAAAGTGTTAAAATAAATGCAATTTTGACGACTCAAAGAATCCTCAAGATGTCCTTGACGGCATCATGATTACACGGTGATGGCGTCATGATTTCCCCTGACGGCGTCAAACTAAGGCGATGAAGAAACCCTAATTCGAGATCGATGATGTGACGTCATCACGGCTATAACCTAACGCCGTCATGAGCTGTTATATATATATATATATACATATATATATGGGCATTATTTTCATTATTCGTGTATGGAACCTTTTAGAGTCTTATAGCTGATATTATAGATGAATTTTAGGGCTTTTAATGCCCTTGGTTACTCATATACTCCCATGTTACATTGAAGTTAAGTAATTCAGCCATTAATCATTCCAATATGTCTATGTATTGTGTGATTATTTGTTTTTCTTATCTTTTATTTAACATTTTAGGCTAAATTTAATTATGTTTGCCTATGATTGCATGAATCCTAGTTGTAATACTTGATCTATTATTTTTTGTTAGTAAGCTTCATGTTTTGTAAGATAATTAGTTAAGTATTTAAAGTGCGTGGTATAATATTGGAAGGTGAGAGCGTCTGATAGGTAGCGCCCTTCTAAGGTATCACGTAGAGTGCGTTTCTGACCAAATCGTCATTGAATTAGGGGAATACATCACATTACACTAACAAGGGTGTGACAACTCAATAAATTAGATAGAGTAACTAGGGAGTAGTGCATAATTAAGTGAACACGTTTGTTTACCTATACGAGTCCACACCAATTTTACTTTTTCTGCATAATTAGGAGTGGTTTATATTAATTAAAACCCCTTTTCTCAATTTAATTGGATTTTACTTGCTATCTAAAACACATAAAAATACAAAAATACTCTTCCCTTAACCTTTAAATCTTAGTGACATACAATTCGAATGCACTTTACTATTCCCCTAAAGAATGATTAATCCCCTGAGTTTTACCTATACTACACTACAACGATTAGGTACTTTGCCTAGGAGGATTGTAAAACCTTGGTGTTGCAATCCGCCGCATCACTGAGAACCCTTGGTCGACCGATCATAGGAGAGAGGGGAGGAGAAGAGAGGGATTTAAGGTTAGTATGTGTGTTATGAGAATCCCTTGAAGTCCTCTTAGTATTATAGGGCTCGAAGGAGGATTCTAGAATACTTTAAGGATAATTATTCTAGTTTGACAACAAGTCAAACTCACCACCTTTGGGTGTTCGTCCCTTAGCCGCCCAAACAACCCTTTGGGTTATTTGTTTTGTCTTTTGTCATTTACAACCCCTCTAGTATTTATCCTTGATAAATAATAAGGTTTGGGTAACAACAATTTAATCCTTTAATGAAAATAACGTTGTATTTTCATTTCCTTGTTACTCTTATTTCATTTTATAACTCGTTTCTCATTTTCTCATATCTCAAATGGATGTCAAGAATGCATTTTGAATAGTAACATAATAAAAGAAGTTTATATGAAACCACCTCCTAGCATTTCTCATCGGCCAAGTGAATTTTGTAAGCTCTATAAAGCTCTTTATGGACTCAGACTGTCACCTCATGCTTGGTATGAGAAGTTTTTCACAATTGTTACTTCTCTTGGATTTGTCTCCAGCCATCATGATTTCATGTTATTTGTTGAACATTCAAATGTTTGACGTATATTGTTGTCTTGTACGTTGAAGATGTGATTATTAAAGAGATGATTGTGATGGAATTGAATTGTTGATGGTAGAGTTGTCTCATCAGTTTATTATGAAAGATTTGGGTTTCCTATAATATTTTCTTGGTATTAGGTTGCTTCATCACCAAAAGGTTATAATCTTTCTTGGTCTAAGTATATTTTTGACAGAATGATAGATAATAAGATTGTCGACAGTCCTCTTGATGCTAAAGCAAATATTCGCCTATAGTTGATGATCTTTTTTCCTGATCCTAGTTTATATCGCACTATTGTTGGGAGTTGGGTTTATCTTGTAGATCATCGACCAGATATTGCTTATGTTGTCCACATTGTTAGTCAGTTTGTTGTTGCTCCTACTATAGTTCATTGGGTTGCTTTCCTAAAGATTGTCAGTATCTTCGAGGTACTCAGTTTCAAACACTATTGTTTCCTTCCACGTCTTTTTTAGACTTGCTTGATTATTGTGATATTGGTTTGGCTAGTGATTTTGTTACTCACAAGTCTACATATAGGTTTTGTGTTTTTTCTTGGAGATTTGCTTATCTCGTGGAAGAGTAAGAAGCAAGACGTCCTTTCAAGATCTTTTACTGAAGCTGAGTATTGTATCATGGCTGTTACTACTAGCGAGATTGTTTGGTTACGTTGGTTACTTGCAGATATGTGTGTTCATGTTACTAGTTTTATTTCATTATATTGTCATAATCGTAGTGTTATTCAGATTGCGTGCAACAATGTTTTTCATAAAATGACCAATCATATAAAGTGATTTTCATTTCACTCGTCACCATCTTTAGGCGGGCACCATTTCCTTGTCGTTTGTTTCGTATTCTTTACCGATTGCAGATATATTTATCAAGCCTCATTGTGGCACGCGTTTTCATTTTATATCTGAAAAACTCTCAATGTTCCTCATTGGATCATTGTAATTTTGAGGGGGATGTTACTTAATAAGGCCAACCCACTTGTGTCAGCTTATTAGTCTGTCTATCATCAACGCATTGTCTCTTTATTTTGTGTATTTATATGTTGCTTGTACATACTTTTCTATTATCGAGTAATACAAGTTAGTCAGTGTGGTTTCTTAGTTACTATGATATCTAAGGTAAACATAGATGAAATTTCTATTATTAGATGTATATATATCTCAAAGGGTGTTCACGTATCTTGGGTTTGATATATGCGTTTTTTAAATGAGAAAGTTTAAGGTATTTATGTTTTTTATACAATGGTTCCCTTTCATTTATAATTTTTTTTGCTTTTGATTGTGAGCTTTAGGCACATGTATTGAGTTGATTGGTTTATATTGTATGTTAAATAACTATTTATGTCAACTAATGTGCAAATATATATGTGTCTGCTAGAAATTTGGTAACCATAATTTTGGTTAGTAGGTGTGAAAGTATACAGTTTAA
>BQNB010201537.1:0-10905 GCA_026074375.1 Tanacetum coccineum
TGGCTGTTTGATCTTGATTCTCTAACCCAATCTATGAATTATGTGCCAGTGGTTGCAGGGACTTTTTCTAATGTTTCTGCAGGTATACAAGGAGTTTCTGAGTCCAACACATCCTCTCAACAAGATCAAGATTGTATTGTCATGCCAATTTGGAAGGATGCTTCATACTTTGATGATACTTCACTCAAATCTGTTGATGATGTACAAATACAAGATCAAGTTGGGACTCATGATGATTGCTGTATTCAGGATAATGGTACTGATGATCAACAAGTTAATACTGCCAGTCCAGAAGTTAATACTGGTAGTAGAGAAGTTAGTACTGCTGTTCCTGAAGTTAATACTGCTACTCCTGAAGACTTGATGGGACCAATTCCTACAACTGAAGACTCACAAATGGAAGACCAAGACATTGAATTGGGGAACCTTTCACCATCTTATGCAGTTTCTTCCACTCCTCATACAAGAATTCACAAAGATCATCCAATTGATCATGTGATTGGTGATGTGCAGTCTTCTGTTCAAACCAAGAAGTATTGATCAACTTTCTTACTCTGAACTAGGATTTCTTGGTGCCATTTATGAAGGAAAGACTCACCAGGACCTACATACATGTCTTTTTGCTTGTTTCTTATCTCAAGAAGAACCAAAGAGAGTTTCTAAAGCTCTTAGTGATCCTGCATGGGTAGAAGCAATGCAAGAGGAACTCCTACAGTTCAAACTACAAAATGTATGGGTTCTTGTAGACTTGCCTAAAGGTCATAGGGCTATTGGTACAAAGTGGGTCTACAGAAACAAGAAAGATGAAAGGGGGATAGTCATCAGGAACAAAGCAAGACTGGTCTGCCAAGGACATACTCCGAAGACAGGCATTGACTAAATGATGAAGATTTGGTCCAGTGGCTTAGAATTGAGGTCTATAATAATATTCCTAGCCTAGTGCTTCCTGTATATGGGTATTTACTACTAACCAAATGGATGTCAAAAAGAGTTTCTTAATGGTCAAAATTGAAGAGGAGGTGTATGTATGTCAACCTCCAGGGTTTGAAGATCCTGACCATCTTGATGACAGTTATCAATGTTGTGAAGCACTATAATGACTTCATCAAGCGACCCTAGCTCGGTGAAAGACACATATGCACATTATCTTTTGAGCAATGGATTTCAAAGAGGACAGATTGATCAAACTCTATTCATCAAAAGTCAACAGGGGCATATTTTGCTTGTTCAAATCTATGTAGATGACATCATTTTTGGATCTACCAAGAAGGAGCTGTGTGATGAGTTTGAGAAGCTTATGAAGGATAAGTTTTAGATGAGTTCTATGGGAGAACTCACCTTCTTTTTGGGATTGCAGGTCCAACAAAGAAAGAAAGGCATATTTATTAGTCAAGATAAATATGTCCATGAAATTTTGAGAAAGTTCAACTACACAGATGTGAAGTCTGCCTCCACTCCCACAGATTTGGAAAAGCCCTTGGTTAAAGATGCAGATGCTGATGATGTTGATGAACATCTTTATAGATCTATGATTGGAACTTTGATGTATCTTACAGCATCTAGACCAGATATCATGTTTGCAGTATGTGCATGTGCAAGGTTTCAGGTTTCCCCCAAAACTTCCCATCTCTTAGCTGTCAAAATAATCTTTAGATACCTTAAAGGCAAACCATCTCTAGGTCTTTGGTATTCTAAAGATTCTCCATTGGAGTTAGTTGCTTATACTGATAGTGACTATGCTGGAGCTACACTTGATAGGAAGTCAACTACTGGAGGTTGTCAATTTTTGGGAAATAGGTTAATTTCTTGGCAATGCAAGAAACAAACTGTGGTTGCCACTTCTACAACTGAAGCTGAATATGTGGCTACTGCAAGTTGCTGTGGACAGGTTCTCTGGATCCAAAACCATTTGCTTGATTATGGGTACAATTTTATGAACACTGTGATTTACATTGACAATACTAGTACTATCTGTATAATAGAGAATCCTGTACAACACTCTAAAACAAAACATATAGAGATTAGGCATCACTTTATAAGAGATTGCAATACTAAAAAGTTGATTCAAATGGCTAAAATTGACACTCAACTTTAATGAAGCTGATCATCTTACAAAAGGTTTTGATGCTGGTAGATTTCAATACTTGGTCTCAAGTATTGGAATGTTCAATCCCTAAGGCCCAAATCTCTTGTTTATTTTGTAAAGTTTGTTAAATGTTAGTACTGTTACGTTTTGTAAATTAATACTGCTAGTTCTAATTAGTACTGCTAGTTATATTTAAATCTGTTTGTTAAAACTGGTACTTATAGTTAGTACTGCTGATTATTTCTATGTCTTTTTGTTAATCCTGTTAGTAACACTTACTACTGTTAAACATGACAAATATTACGTATGTTGATTTCCTTGGTTTTAAGCAACTTTTTCAAAAAGGATTAAACAATGAAGTTTGAAAAGTTGTTATTTCCATCATGTATAATTTGCAGGGAGGCAAAATTTGGTTGTTCCTTGAAGTGGTTAGGATTGTTACACCACACAACAAATGGTTATCAGATCACCAGTCTAATAGACATTCAAGAATAACTAGTCCAGAGCAAAGACTACTTGTTAAAGACTTTCTCAAATCCGTTGATAGTTGATAGTTTAACTCAAAACTATATTTCATCAATGCACCATGTTTTTACAATGAAGCATTGGCTAGTCCAAAGCAAACGGCTATTGGTAAAGACCTCTCAAATCCGTTTATAGTTGATAGTTTACTCAAAACTATATGGTTATCATTGCACCATGTTTTACTAATGAAGCAATGGCTAGTCCAAAGCAAACGGCTATTGGTAAAGACTCATCAAATCCGTTTATGGCTGGTAGTTTGCCAAAAACTACACTTTGTGTGATTTTGTGAGCTAAAACAACAGAGAGAATTGGTGAGCTCAAAAACAGAAAGAGAGCTGTGTGAAAAATAGACAGAGTGAAAAGTGAGCCAAAAGAATTGAGAGATGAAATGTGAGTCTAAAAACAGAAAGAGAGATTGTGTGAAGTTATTCTTTTTGTCTTACAAACCTCTGGAGTTTGTACTGCTTATGGGTGGAGAAGTTAATACTGCTAGGCATATTTTAGTACTGCTAGGCCAAAATTAATACTGCTGGATGACCGTTAGTACTGTTTGGGCCTAACAGATTTTTCATTAATTAATAGAGCCGTTGAGATATTTCCGCCAAATACCTATGGAATAGGGGTTTGACCAATTGGACTTTCGTGGATCAACTATATATTCAAATGTTTAATTCACGATAACTTCAAATTTCTTTATATTGGTCAACAAATATCTCTCTGTTTTCTCTATTAAATTGCAATTAACTTTCTCCAGCCTTCATACTTACATACACGATCATATCCCACTCTATTACTCACAGTTATACTCATGGCAAGTTTGGATTTTTGTGACAAGCATAACATGGTAGCATTTCTGGAAAAATCTACGGGAAGTGCAGGGTTTCATCAAATAATAGATTTTCTCAATCAAAGTCACATTTGCTATGCACTCACCAAGAAGCCAGAGGTTTGTGTCTCCTTTATCAAACAATTTTAGAGGTCTGCTAAGGCTTCTAATGAAGACAATGGCGAAGTCAAGATAAATGCTATTATAGATGGTCACTTACTGTCTGTTACTGAAGGTTCTTTACTGTGACATCTCAAGTTGGCTGATCAAGATGGTATTACCTCTATTCCAACTACAGAGATCTTTGAGCAATTGGCGCTTATGGGATATCATACTGACTCAGATAAGTTAACCTTTCAAAAAGGTGCCTTTTCACCTCAATGGAGGTTTCTTATTCATAATATTTTACATTGTTTAAGCCCAAAGAAGACTGCTTGGGAGCAGTTTAGTAGCAATATTGCAACTGCCACTATATGTCTAGCCACCAATAGGAAGTTTAACTTTTCTAGGATGATCTTTGAGCACATGGTGTCTAATATCTCTAGTCCCCATAAGTTTTTGATGTACCCTAGGTTTATTCAGATATGCCTAGATATGCAGAGACACCACCTTCAACAACACTCAAGAATATATCCTGTTCCATCTCTAACTATGAAAGTGTTTAGTAATATGAAGAGATCTACCAAGGGATTTTCAGGACAGGAGGTTGCTTTATTCCCAAATATGTTAGCTGTTCCTACACCCTCAACTTCACCTTCCAAAATCACATCTTCACCTTCTCCTACACCTTCACCTTCACCTGAACCTACCCCTACTCAACCATCACCTACTCAACCATCACCTACTCAACCATCACCTACTCAACCATCACCTACTCAACCCTCACCTACACAACTATCACCAACACAACCTGGCACAGAACACCATCCTCCTACACCCCATGACTCACCTCTCCATGCTGTTCACTCACATGGAAGTGATGAGGGTAGTTTGAAACTACAAGAATTAATGAATTTGGTTACAACACTTTCTGCCAGGATTGGAGTTCTAGAGGCTGATTTGATGAAGACAAAGAAAACCTACAGTTCTGCTTATACTAAGCTTATTCTTAGGGTCAAGAAGCTAGAGGCTCAGATAAAGGTTGGGAAAGCAAGGAGACAGACTAGGGTTGTTCTTTCAGATACTGAAGTTGTTGAAGATGATTCTTCCAAACAGGGGAGGAAGTTCTCTGATGAAGGGGTTCAAGATGATGAAGGAGTTCATGAAAAAGCAAGCACTGACACTGAAATATTTGTTCAAGAAGTGACTCCAACTGAAGTCATTCAAGATCAAGAGGGAAGTGAGAAAGCAAGTGATGAGGTTAGTACTGCTGGTGCAAAGAAAGATACTGCTAGTGAAGAAGTTCTAATGGTTAGTACTGCTGGTGCAAAGAAAGATACTGCTAGTGAAGAAGTTCCAATAGTTAGTACTGCTGAAGTACATCTTAGTACTGCTGGAGGAACTGTTACCTATTCAAGAAGGAGTGCTGAGAAAAGATCAAGACAAGATAAGGGAAAATCCATAATGATAGAGGAAGAGCCCAAGAAGAAGTCAAAGAAGGAGCTTGAGCAAGAAAGGTTAAGTTATGCTGAAGCAATCAGACTTGAAGAGCAAATGAATGAGGAACAAAGAGCTCAAATTGCTAGAGATGAAGAGATTGCTAGACAGTGGGATGAAGAAGAAAGGAAAAGAGCTATGGATGAAGCTAAGTCTACAAAGAAGATTGACTGGAATGACCCTTCAGTCATCAGATATCATACTCAAAAAATGAAGCCAAAGACAGTTGCCCAAGCAAGAAGAAATATGATCAAATATTTGAAGAATCAAGGGAACTACAAGATCACTGACTTCAAGGGAATGTCCTACAATGACATTAGGCCAATATTTGAAAAAGTATGGGATTTCAATCAAAATATTGTGCCTATGGATGCAGAACATGGAAGTGAAAAGCAAGAGTCTCCTGCAAAAGAAAAGTCTCCTGAAAAGGTTGTGGAAGAAGAAATTGGTACACAAGAAGAGTTGAAACAAGATGTTAAAGAACCTGCAGCAAAGAGAAAGAAGTCCATTCCTAGAAAAAGCACAAGGAAGAGACAAAAGCTAGAAGAATGCGAGAAAGATAACTCCAAGGAGTTTTTTGGATATAGTACCAAGAGAAGAGCTATCCCATAGAGATTGAATCTATAACTACAAAGTATCCTATCGTAGGATTGAGAAAGACAAGTTTTTGACAAGACCTTTATGTACTATCAAATTATTCAGGAGGAGAATGAAGTACAAAGAATTATAAGGTACTAAGTGAAATGCTTGAAGACTTTGCCAGATTGGATGTAAAAAATTGTTTAAGATTATCAAGGAAAGATACCATACTTTAAGACCAGAAGGATTTGATCTGAGGCTATGGGGAGATCTACATACTCTGTTTGAGCCTTCTAAAGATGATGAGATTTGGAGAGATCAGCATGAGTATAATCTTTTAAGCTGGAGATTATGTAATTTTTGTGGTATCCATATTTTGTTGGAAGGACCTATGGATTGGAAATTCATTATTTAACAGAGAAAAGAATCCTTTAAGACAAGAGATGTTTAAAGCAGAAGATAAAGCACAAATTGGAGGGTAGATCAAAGAGTTTCACACAAGGCATTTTAACTCCTCCGGTTTTATAAGAATCCCAAGTCTATAAGTGACCGAATTTGTTTGAAAGATAACATCTGAAGAGGAAAAGAAGAATAGAAGAGAGTTTATTTTGAAGAAACTTGATGCTTTGAAGGATCAATCACAAGTTTGAGGGGAGGAAGTAAGATAATCTTCATATGACTTAACTGCCTAACAGTACCATAGAGTAAGTACTGCCATTACAAAGTTAGTACTGCCATATTAAGTTAGAAATGTAAATAGCTACTTAATACAGCTAGTAGAAGGAATAGTTTGTACTGCAAAATGTCAAAGCCTGTTAAAAACTGAAGATAAGGATCATGAGAATATTTCGAAATGCATATATTTGAATTGAACTGAACCTTAACTAATAGGCTGAATATTTTTAAAGCTCCATGTATTTCCTATAAAAGGAGATCCTAAGATTTTGGTTTTAGAAGAACTTTCAGAGATACATTTAGAAAAAATAGTAATAGCTTCAAGGTTTGTAACCCTAGTAACTTTCAATGAGTACTACGTATTATTTAAATAATATTGAAGCAGTGATTTGTGTTCATTGTTTAGTTTGTGGTCATTACAGTTCCTTATATACTCTCTAGAGAATCCAAAGTGTAGATTTCCGCAAACACTTTGGTATACATACAAAGTCTCAATCTTTATTATTTTGGATTCTTCCAAGGTAACAAACTCTTTATATCATAAAGAATCGATCAAGGCGTGGGATCAACAAAGATTGATCTAGTGGATATTTTGATTTAACATGTTTAACTAGATCTCTAAGAATGGTAGCTTCTTCCTGAGTGTGCTTAATATAGGCAGAGTGAGCTGTCTGTTTATTCAACAATTTTAGGGTTATTGGCTCCACATCAATCTTAAGCATTTCTGGATTACTAGGGTGTTTTGTAACGTCATTATCAACTAGATCTTTTCCTTCAAGTTCCTTAAATCATCCTTGAAACTGTAATTACCACAACTTTTTCTTGAAGACTACAATTTAAACATGAAATTTCCACAGAGTTAAGAATGAACTTGATTAATTAAATCGTCAAATTGTTTCTTTTGATCGAATACGTGCTGGTTTAATCGAGTCATAAAGTTGCTTATAGGTTTGTTTCAAATGCTCATTCTAGCAATAAAGCTTTGTGCCACCTTATGATTTCCAATTCAATATTTATAAGTTCAAATCTCTTCTAAAGTCTTCTTTTAATCTTATCCTCATTATGTATTCTACTAATAGATTTAATTCTCTCTTCAATATCTTAATGTTTGCGCTTTCTCTTGGGACTGAGCTTTCAATTCATTTAATTCAAACAATTGATCAAAACATGGAGCACTTTGATTTGAAACAGAATTATCCCTTTGAAAAATTTCCTGATTAAGTTGAGAATAAACTTCTGAAGAGTTGCAATGTTTTTCAAGAGTGGTGAAACTTTTAAACGGTTTATCCTAAATTTCTTTTTCAATGAAATCTGTTTGAAGCTCAGTCTCAAGTTTAAGACACTTTTCACATTCATGCACATGTACAGAAGCCATATCCGCATATGAATTCATAATTACATTCACAATATCATTGTTAATGACTTGTTCCAAGAGTCGTTCATTTTTGTTCAAAACCTGATTCATTTCAACAAGATGGTGTTTAAGTTTCTTCAAACTCGTATTAACCATGCTGACTTTAGTAAGTTCTTTTGGAACCTCAACTTTGGTGGGTCTACTAGAAGGAGTGAGGTCTGAAGAATTCACAGAATTCTGAGACCAAAAGGCTTGTTCAGCAGATAATTCAGTTTGTGGAACAAATCATATTTCAAAATCTTGAGAAAGTTGGTTAAGAACAACATAATCGACTAGTGTAGTATTAACTTTCTTTTCTAGCATAAAAGGATCTTGTTTTAAAAGCATTTTTGAACGACTCTCTTCAGCAAGCATTAGGGTCTCTTCGGAGTTAGGAATCATAATAGCACTAGTATTCTTAATGACCAAAAGGCTTGTTCAGCAGATAATTCAGTTTGTGGAACAAATCATTTTTCAAAATTTTGAGAAAGTTGATTAAGAACAACATAATCGACTGGTGTAGTATTAACTTTCTTTTCTAACATTATAGGATCCTTTTGTTTTAAAAGCATTTTTAAACGACTATCTTCTGCAAGCATTAAGGTCTATTCAGAGTTTGGATTCACAATGGGATTAGTTTTCTTAATAATATCACCAACATATAGCTTTGGTTCCAACTGTCGAGCTTTCTTCAGATAGAAAGGATTTTGAAAACCTAGAGCTTGTTTAATGGTATGATCATAGAAAAACTAAGGTTTCGTCAACATGTGAATAATTTGTGCGGATTGATCTCTTTTAAAAACTATATTATCTAGGTGTTTGATCCTCTTTTCTAACGTAATTTCCCTATCAATGTTTATAGATTCTTCTTTATTAAAATCATTTTTGAGAAGAGAAACTGTTTGCTTTAAAGATTCTTTTTCTTTTAAATGTTCAGAAAGAGTTTGTTTAAGACGATCAATCTCTACAGACTGTGCACATGAATCTGAAACGTTGTCTTTACTTGTTAAATCAACATTTTGTCCTTCGTTTAACACTTTAACCTGTTCCTTATATCTTTCAAGCTCAGCAGTTAAGGTATCATTTACACTTTTATTGTCTAGATTTATCTTGGTACAATTAGTTATATGTGAGAAATCACATATCCATTTTATATCAAAAATAGCCCTAAAAAGACAAAATTATGCTTAAAATGCTTGTATATTGCTTGTTTTGTCTTTGTGATTGTGTAGGTATGGATAATGCAAATATCACAAGAAAACGGTCAAAACCGGACAAACACGGACATGAGACGGAAAAGAGTGTACAAGAGCCGAGGATTTGATAGCAAGAAAGGTCAAAAGTCAACTCCAGTCAACCAAAGTCAACCCACAAGAAGACAAAATTCCTAAAAACACCCAAAACAGCCCTCATAGTTTAAACCTAATTTCACAAATAGTCCCTAAGCCCTAACGGTGTTAACTCTTTAATATATAAAGAGTTAACACCCGTTAACTCTTATATAAACCCAAATCCAAAACCTGATACCCGAGCCCAAAACACACCCTTGGCCCAATTTTGTTATATAAGCCCAAAGTCAAAACAAGTATTGACCCGGGTCAAAGAAAAAAATCAAACGCACCCCCTTTTATAAAAAGTAAAAACGCAGGAAAGGTAGTTGTTACTATTCACCTTCTTCCCCGATTAACCACGAGTCACAATCAAGGGGTAAATGCAAATTGGTGATGTGGCAATGAAATTCAAGTGAAAAGGAATGACAGGGCAGGGTTTGACATCATACAAGCACTCCTATTGGCCAATTCCCACAAGATTGGACACGCGGGCAAAGGAGAAAACACACCAATCAATTGGGATTTGTACTAAAGTACTCACAAAAGAAGCACAATGAGTCTGACACACGGAATGCCACGTTGGCAATCCGTGTGCTCACTCATTTAATCCAACGGCTCATAATAGGGATCCAATGATTGGAAGAATGAAAGGACAAGATCAAAGGGATTGAGGAGCGTGGCTATGACCTAGAAGCTTCTCTCAGGCCTATAAATAATGCTCCTCACTCACACACACGGGACATCATCTTCTTTTTCAGTTTTAGTTTTTAGTAGCTTATAGAATTATAGCTTATGTAACTTTCTTTTTAAATGTATTTTCTTATTAAGCTTTTGTAGTTTAAATTTCAAGCTTTGTAATCTGTTTTTAATGAATAAAATTAAAGTTTACCTTATAAAATCTGTTTTTATTTACTCTACTCTTCTATAAGCTCTCAAATCACTCATAAGCTCTCAAAAGCTCTTCATAAGCTCATCTGTTCTCTAAGCTTAGATTTGAGCTCAATTGATCATTTATATACTTAAACTATTAAAATCAGTTAATTACCTTTGCTTTATGGATTTTGAGCTTTTGGATGATGAACTAGGGATGGATGAGTTCATAGGACCCTACTAGCTTATCCTTGTGATAAACTAGAGCTGTTGAATGCTCTTTGAGCACTATTACCTTTGTTTAGCTAAGGCTTTTGTAAGTTTCCTTTAATTTTCAAGTATCTTAGCTTTAATTTTGCAAATGCTTATATTCTGCTTATAGTCTAGCTTATTTGTGCTTAAATCTATCTCATAGTTGCCTTATTATCATGTTTTAATCATATTTTTTAGCTTTAGTTAGTGATAAATCCTTAGTTTTTCACTGTTTTTGAGCCTTATAAATCAATAAAAACCAAAAAAATGATTAGCCATAGTTCTTATTTCCTTTGTCTCTGGCATATTTGCTTTATTAATATAAGATCATTAGTTTTTTCATAGCTATTTTGTTTATCTAATTGAAGTTCTTAATTCATCAAATCTATAGTTGTAGACCTAATTGGATTTAAGAGTTGTTTAAAATGAGTGTTTTAGCTTAACAGTATTAACCACAAGTTAATACTGTTAGTGGCCAATTGGTCTTGAGAAATTTGATTTGATCTCTCATTTAAGTCTGATTAATCTAGTTTCATAAGTTAGATTAGGGTCAATCAAGTTTCCATGAGTTAGGTTTTCATAGATTCAAATCTATCAAGTTATTTGCATTATTTAGCTTAGATGTCTTCTAACATTAGTCATTGTCTTACATGTCTTTCATTTTGAGTTTTTAGCAAGTTAGAATAGTCTTAATAGGTCTGCATTAATAGGACTTAAGATTTGGTCATCTTTGTGCAACCTGCATCGGGTAAGGTAAACACACAAACTATCA
>BQNB010201538.1:0-10905 GCA_026074375.1 Tanacetum coccineum
CTTTCACACCATAACTATGACCAATTCTGACATCAAGTTCAAGTGACCTTAGTTTGTTATACAGGTCATCAAAACTCATTGAATCAAGGCCACCTCTTGTTTTTAGTGCCAACCCAACTTGTGACCATGAAGAAGGAAGTGCTCTTAGAAACTTCAGGTTGATATCATCATTGTCTGGCCTTGCCTGCACTTGATTCAACTGGCTCAGAATCTTCTGAAACCTGTCATAACCCTTATGTAGGCCTTCTTCTTCTGTCACAGAGAATTCTGTAAACTGCTGCTTGAGCATTGTCTTTCTCATCTTCTTTGATTCTTCATTCCCACCAAACCTAGCCTTAACTGCCAACCATATATCCCTTGCATCATCATAATGATGAAAATCGGGCATATGATCTTCAGGTAAAGCCTGAAGCAACAAGGTTCTCACCTTATTCTCCCTTTGTACAGCAACATGCTCATCAAGAGAGACAGGTGGATGAACAATTGTATTTCCTTTTGCATCTTTTCCCAACCTCTTTGGACTGTTTCCTTGCTGAACAATCCTCCAAAGATTATGATCAGCATTCTGTATCCAGTACTCCATCTTCATAGCCCATATCTCATATTTTTCCTTCTCTAGATAAGGAAATTTTGCATTGTTGGCAGAGATAGTGGCTGTTTGGAACTGTTGAAACTGTTGTGACTGGACATTGTTAGGGTTGGTCTGAGAAGGTTGAGTCAAGTGAACAGCAGGTTGTGAGAAGAAAGATTGATTCGGTTGGGAGAAAGCAGGTTGTGAGAAAGCAGGTTGAGTGTATGTAGGGATCGGTTGTGTGGGTTCAGGTATGAAAGAATCCGAGGTATCATCTTGAGTGAATGAAGGTGAAGCGGATGAATTAGGGTTAGGGTAAGTGAATGATGACAGATTAGGTATAGTAGGCATGGGTTCAGACATGGTTAACGGTTAGAGAAACAAAGTTTTGTTGTGGTAACAAGTGATTCTTCTTTATCAGAGGCTCTCTCCAGGCTCTGATACCACTTGATAGGATCTTAAACTAGATAGATCTTCTAGCCTTTGTGGTTGTATAGTACTTATGTAATCACAAGTATATACGTGAGAGACTCTAACAATTGTTTATGCGGAAACTAAACAATACAGAATAAAGAAGAACAAATATAAATAACGATCCTCTATGGATCTCTCTATTGATAATCAAATGTTTTTGTAATTCGTAATTGGTACCAAACCCTAATGCTAAAGGTTTCTTTTATAGAGAAGAAACCCTAAATTGCTAAACACGATTCCTAAAATTGCGTAAGAGATATACATCAATCTCTTCCTAATTTATCTCATTCCTATCTTTATGAGATAACTCTAGAATATATCTATAAATCCTTAATTACATTAATCACGTCTATAATTAAGATCAGCAGATTCTATCTCTGTCAGCAGAAATGAGAACATGACCAGCAGAAACATAATCAGCAGGAACTTCTTGAACTGCCAGCAGAAACAAACATCTCTATCAGCAGAAACGACACTTAGTCGTTTTCAATAATTCCCAACAGTACTGATTACAAGCTTGAAAAATAGATTACAATTACTGAATTAAGACATTACAATAAGCTAAATTGCAAAAAAAAATTAAAAGTTATTTAAAAAACTACACTAAGCTATATTAACACTACTCCTAAATGATTCTTGTGAGTGAAGCAGAGTCTTTATTTATAGAGCAAGAGAGAAGCTTCTAGTCTTCAACACACGCTCTTGCTTGCACTGATCTTGACCATTCATTCCTCTCTAATCATTGGATCCTTTTTTTTGGCCGTTTGATCAATTTCCATCACACGGATTGCCAAGCTGGCAATCCCACTCTTTGAGAGTAAGTTTGTTTCTTTTAGCTTGATTTCAATGTAAAATTTCCCTCAAAGTGTGTTTGTTTGCAATCCCGCGTGTCATTCTTGTTGGTGTCTTGGCCAATGAGAGGCTTTGGTGATGTTTTGCTTTGCTGAGGTGGCACTTTGTACTTGGAATCTTTATTTCCTTGCTGGATTAAGTGGGATTGGGATTTACCCGTTTGAATTGATGCAGGGGTTAATTTGGGACGAAGGGTGAATAGTAATTCCCCTTCACGCCCTTTTTTTCTCTTTATACCGTTTGTTTGACCCGGGAGTTTGGGTGGTTGACCTGGGCTCGGGTAAAAGGGTTTGGGCCATGGTTTTAGTAAAAGGGTTGGGCCGGTTAAGGGGTTTAAGGGATTTATATTATACACTTAACGACCGTTAGTTCTAAATTAGTAAAGGCCTAACGGTGTTATCAGTCTAGGGTTTTTGATGAAAATGGATTTAACATTAAGGGTTATTTGGGTATTTTAAAGGTTTTGGCATTTTGTGGGTTGACCAAGGTTGAATTTGTTGACCTTTTGCTAGAAACTTCTGGCTCTTGTGCACTCTATCCGTTCCCGTATTCGTGTTTGTCCGGTTTTGACCGTTTTCTTGTGATTTTTGCAATATTCGTACCTACACTTTCACAAACAACAAAATACACAAATACAAGCATATTTTTGCACATTTTGATCATTTAAGGGCCATTTTTGGTATAAAAAGGATATGTGATTTCTCACATATCAGTTGTTTAATTACATGGATGGTCCTTTGTGGTATAGATGAGTTTATGGTTTGGCAGTTTAAGTCCCTGATGTTATATGCTGGGTTTGCACCCATAGTCCTTAAAGGAATAATGATGTAGGGTGTTAATGGGTTTTGGGCTAATGGGGTTAAGGGTTGATTGGGCTTTATTTATGTGTCTTGGGCCGGTTAAGTATAAAAGGGTTTTAGGCCCATTTCTTTGTAATAGTCTTCATATAATACGTTAATGGGCTGACCTGGCCAATTAGATGGGTAGGGGTGGGCCCATTAAGTATTTCTTCGATATTGGCTTCGGCTTTGACCTTGACTTTGTCGGTGTTAACTTTTTGGTTGACTTTGACTTTGGTTGACTTTTATATACTTCTCAAGTGCTAAAACCTTTATAACTCCAAATGTAATTCAACATTTAGCAAATAGCGATCGCATAATTATTGGTGAACACATACTAGTGATGACACATAGTACATACAGCTCGGTATGCATGATGGTCCCACATATGATCTTATAGGGGTCGACGACTCGAGACTACAAATTCTTAATACAGTGTACGGTAGTCGCAAAGAATCATTGTACTATCAGCGTAGATTACATATTGCTAATTTTGTACACAACGTTCGATGGGAAATGTGTATGTCAGGTTATAGAAGAGTATATGGAAGGTGGGCACCGGACAAGGTTATAATATCACACACACATCGGGCGCGTGGTGGGGGGGGGGGGGGGGGGGGTAGGGGGGAGTGTGTTAATGAGATTAGATGGGAGGGACATTATTGATAAGGTACAAGTTGAGTTGGTAAAAGGGAAATGATTTGTTGAATTTTATATGAGGGTGAGGGGGGGGAATGGTCGGGGGGGTGGGAGTGAAGATTGATTAGATTTGGCGGGTACGAGAGGAATGTATTAGACATGTTATATATAATGGTTATATAGGAGTATTGTATGATGGTAGCTGAATTGGACGATGACTCAGTGTTTAGAGTTGAGAGTAAAGTGTAAGAAATTTAAAAATTAATTTTTGGGATGAATTAGTTGTTTATTAGTAATTGTTATTAGATGAGAGTATAAATTGAAAAAATTGAGGATTTAGTAATTGTGATAATGGGGAGGATGTGGAGTATCTGTATTATTGAGATAAAATGGATAATATATGATGTATAATAAAAGTATAGTTTTTGATTAGTTTTATTATGGTAAAATTTGAGGTGTTGGTCAATTTGAAATTTAATGAGTGAAATGTGAGCTAGACACCGATATATTTTTATAATGTCCGTACATTTTAATATTGTACCATTTACTTCTTAATGAATATGTGTTGTGGGTAAATATAGTATAAAGATTACAATAATATTCTTATTTGATGTTTTAAAATATAGGTATATACATTCCTTTATACGATAACCTTGTTGACCTTGGCAACCTCAAGTCTAGTATTTCGCCACCTACATAAGATAAAGGATATAAAAAGAAACAACTCTTACAGAAAACTTCAAACCTTATCTCATCACTTCTATGTGAATTCCTGCGTATTAAACAAAAAAATTTAAAACGAGAAAAGTTAAATTACATTAAACGAGAAAAGTTAAATTAACAATAATTTCAAAACTAATTTAAAAAGATCCAAAATCTAAAGACAATAAATTAAAGAAACATATACCCATTTCATTCAAAAGCCTAGATCACTAGTTTTTGAAAAAGTTTATGGTGTCTAGAGACATTCTTTGTTATACAAATAACTTTAGGTGTTTAAGGTTGATTTTCAAGTTGAAAGTTATACTTCTTTAAGCTTATTAAATACACATAAAGATGGTACGAGGTAGAGCAAATATTAAATGCTGGTAGAGCACATATTTAATATTAGTAAGTGTGCTCTACCGACGGCTGCTCTACCAGTATTTAATGTGATACTTCTTTCATCTTATTAAATACACATAAAGATGGTAAAGGGACTAAGCAATATAAATGCTGGTAGAGCACATATTTAATATTAGTAAGTGTGCTCTACCGACGGCTGCTCTATCAGTATTTAATGTGATACTTCTTTCATCTTATTAAATACACATAAAGATGGTACGAGGTAGAGCAAATATTAAATGCTAGTAGATCTAAATACTCGTTCATGCAGTTGTCGTAAATGGCAACTTTCAGGTATACCCTGTGGTCATGTTATAGCGGTTGCTAGAGTTATGAGATGCATTGATTGTAGTAAATTGGTGTTAGGTTGGTTTAGAAAAACAACGCTTTATTCTACATACCAAGAGTTGGTATATCCGTTGGGGGAATCATCAACCAGGCACTGTCCTGATGGCTTGCAAGTTGTTAAGCCACCAAAAATGGATTTTCCTAAACCAGGCAGACCTAAAAAAACAGATCGTATCAAATCACAAGGGGAGGAACCGATACAAGTAAGATGTTCAAGGTGTAGTGTGCGTGGACACATAAGAGCGTCATGTCATGAACCAATCCCAAATTATGGAAGGTCACAATTAGAAGAAGTATGATTGCACTTCAATAACAACAATGAGAGGTCACATGAAAGTATAATATGAGGTTGGCTTAAAATAACTACAAGGGAGGTTATAAGAGTAATGCGGGAGTCACCAATAACAACAATTGGAGGACACAAGAGTAAGAGTATTAGGAGCTTACATACAACAATAGGGATGTCACAGAGATATGCGGAGCCTAGCATAACAACGAATGGGAGACACCAGACGTATGAGTATGAGGCATCTTACAATATACAACAATAGGGAGGTCAAAAGATATGCGTGAGCCAACAAAAACAACTAGGAGACACAAGAGTATGAAGCGTATGAGGCACTCTCAATAAACAACAGATGGAGGTCACAAGAGTATGCGGGAGCCTACAATAACAACTATGGGAGGTTGATTCATTATAGTTTATACATATAATATAATACTTATAGAGCTTATAAGAAAATTCCCAAGTTGCCCATGAGGAAAATTCCTCACAAAGATATAAATACCAGATTAACCGTAAGTAATTACCGGGTCGTTTCACCCAAAGAATTGTGAAATTGAGACCACGTTTGTTTTTGGACAATGATTTGAATGGTAACAAAGATTGATTTGATTATCTATTTCTACTAATTAAAATCAACAATTAAAATAAGCAAACGATAACAATTAAGAAAGAAAACTAATAACGGGCACGAAGAAAACGCGACAAATAAGCAACTAAGATAAAATTAAAACCTACGAATGCAAATTTAATTTCTAAACCTAAATTAAGACAAAAGAAAATTTTAAGAAAAAGAATTTTTTTTATTTTTGTATTTATTATGAATTAAAAACTAATTTAATGATTAAAAATCCTAGAAAATAACAAATTAATTCCTAAAAATTCAAAAAAATATTTTAAAACTTAGAAAAACTAAGAGAAGAAAAACTCAGAAAACTATTTTTACCTATTATTTTATAATAAAAATCCTATTTAAAAAACCTAATTTTTTAAATGCTTAAAAATGAATTAAAAATATCTAAATTATGTCAAAAATGTTTAAATGCATGTAAATCTTTAAAGAATTATTCTAAAACTAAAAACAATTTTTTTGTATTTTTTAAAAATATTATTTTTATTTTTTTATTGAGTTTTTTAAATATTAAACCAAGAAAACTGATAAAAATTAATCCATAAATGAGAAAAATGCCTTTGAAAAAATCACAAAAATGACCCTACACTAATGCAAGGAATAAGGGAAAAAAAATAGAAACAAACAGTTAATCAAATAAGCCCCTGAATAAACAAGTTAATGCTAACGCTATAAATAAGCCACAAAAGAAAAAGTGAATAAAACAAAAATGAAAGAAAATGGACGGATGTCTGCTAATGTAGCAAGTTGGTTAAGTATCTGTGTTGTTCAAAGGCAAATGTCCGTGGGTTTCGAGTCCCCATGCCTTACTTTTTTGCTAAATTTTTTTTTTTACAATTTTGAAACCTAAAAAAGCAAAAAGAGATAGAAAGCTATGTAAACAAAACTTTTTGTGAAAACAATTATTTTAAAAGCTGACAAATAAGCTAGAAATGCTTAATCAAAACAGACAGAATATTAACTACTTATTATTTTTTTTTTGGCTTTTGAAAAACTCTATAAGCTTCAAAGTGAAACTAGCACTCAACAAAGTCTAATAAGCAACTAACAGCTAAAGTCTACCCTAATAAGCTAATTATGACAGAAATTAAGCATAAAGATATAACCATATAGCTAAATTCAAATTAAGCTTTCCATAAGAGACTATAAACAAACAGTACTTTGAGCATATTTTCCTATAATCTAGTGAGCTTTTAAGACAAAAGAGCATAAAGAAGCTAAAACTTAGACCTACTATGACTACTCAAAAAGTGCTTTTTGAAGAGATTGTAACAACCAAGCTTATAGAAAAAAGTTTGCTTTGAAACAGACATCTAACCATCATATTCGAGTTTGTGGAATTTGAATTGTGAAAAAAACAAAAAGCCAATTTTATAAGCTAAAAACAGATGAACAATGAGCTTAACTCAAAAAGCAAATTAAACCAATTAACCTATTACCCTAGATCTAATAGTGGTGTAAATATGCGTAAATATAATTACCTATAATTACCTTCTAAATTAATTGATATGAAAAATTGAAATTGACCTTAAAACTACTAGTATGCGAAAAATCAAGACCAAACTCCTACAATTACCCTCTGATTTTTGAGATTGAAAATGGCAGTTTGACTGTTTTTAATGCTGATGTAATTGACATCCTTTTTAACCAAAACTTTAAAATCACAAATGCAGGCTTAAAACTATGTTGCTACTCTTCTTAAAACTCTCAACTAAGAACAAATAGAGCATTCATAACAACTAGAACTAACTTGAGCTTAAAATGCTAAACTAACTAACTTAATTCTAACAGATTCTAACTACATCTATCAATCTTTGTAAAAACTAGATTAAGCTTAAACTAAGCTCTTAAATCTAAACTTATAAACCTAGAAATGAGACTTAAACTCAAATTAAAGGAATAAAAGGTCAATAGCAGTACTAACTCTCAGTTAGTACTGCTATTCCAAACACCCCTTTAAAGTGTAAAAATCCATATTAAGCTTATAAATTTGAAATTCAAAGAGCAAGTTGCAAATAACAGATGACAATAAGTTTCAAACAAATCTAATAAGCAGATTTAAGCAGACAATAAGCAAATCTATAAGCTAACAATCTACACAAATATTTTTTGTTTTTTATGACAATTATATGACAGATTAATGAAACTAAGATTTTATACTACCAAGCAAACATAATAGACAACTAACAACTATAACAAATACTAATAAGCTAAACTAAGCACTAAAAACAGATAATAAGCAGTTATAAGCTAGCAATGCTAATTTAAGCTAAAAATGGAAAGAGGAAACTTACAGGAACCTCTGCTCTAAACAAGGCTAAAATTAGGCTCAAATGAGCTATAGGGTCCTGGAAGTCCTTCCATGATTGACTTCCCTTCCTTAAAAGCTGTGGTGAATTTGATTGTGGATTTGAGAGTAATTAAGCTCATTTAAGCTTTTTGAGCTTGAATGAGTACTTAGCGAGCTTATGAGTAGATATGACAACTTATTAAGCCTATTAAACCACATTGCTTATTATTGCAATTTAAGTAAAAGTAGATTTTAGCACAAGTTTTAAAAGGTGAAATGCAAACTTTTATTAATGAAAAACATATTACAAAGCTTTTTAAATGAAAATTACAAAGGATTAAACTACAATAAGCTAGAAAATTACAATAAGCTATCACTAAACTACTCCTAAGTTAAGCTAGATGTCCCTTTTGTAAGTGAGCAAGGTCTTGTATTTATAGGCCTGGAGAGAAGGATCTAGACCTCTGCACACGCTCCTCTTAAACTCTAATCTTGGCCCTTTATTATCATTCAATCAGTGGATACCATCTCTTATCCGTTAGATCATTAAGTGAGCACACGGATTGCCAGCGTGGCAATCCGTGGTTTGATTCTCTTGTGCTTCTTTTGGATGTGATTTAATGTAAATTTCCCATCAATGTATGTTTCTTTCGCTCCTTCATGTCATTCCATTGCATATCTTGACCAATAAGATGCTAGGGATGACGTTTTCTTTTGCCAGCGTGGAGCTTGGTACTCGAATCTTTGTTCCACGTAGTCAATTGGGATTTACCCTTTGTTTTTTATGCAGGGTAAAACGAAAGAGATGATGAATAGTAAAAACAAACTTTCCTGCCTTCTTTTCTTTTCTTATTTGTTGTTTGACCCAGGGTGAAGGGTGTTGACCTGGGCTAGGGTAAAAAGAAATTGGGTCGGTGTATAACTTGGGCTTGGGTAAATGGTTTTTAAGAGTTTTGTTATAAAGAGTTAACGACCGTTAGTCTTCATAATAAAAAGACTAACGGTGTTAGGGTTTTTGGGACTTTTTGTGAATTTAATTTAACAATAAGGCTCTTTTGGGAATTTTGAGGATTTTGACATTTTGTGAGTTGAACATTATTGACCAAGGGTTCACTTTTAATGACCTTTTTGCTAGAAACTTCCGGCTCTTGTGCACTCTTTCCGTTCCCGTGTCCGTGTTTGTCCGGTTTTGACTATTTTCTTGTAATTTTTGCATATCCGTACCTACACATTCACAAACAACAAAATACACAAATACAAGCATATTTTTGCACATTTTGTTCATTTAAAGGCCATTTTTTATATAGAAAGGATATGTGATTTCTCACATATCAAAATTCCCCAAACTAAGTGATTGTCGTGTCCTCACGGAATATTATATGCCCTAAAACCAAATACCTAAAAACTTCCCCAAACTAAATCTTTAGAAAGTAACAAAGATTTTTGTGGGGAGTGTTAAGAAATCACAAGCTTTAAAACACCCCCATTTTCCCATTTTCAAAACTTTTTCCATTTTTATGATTTTATTGATTTATATCCTACAATCTACAACTTATTCATATGTGACATAATGTATTGTTTTTATTATTCATTTGATAACTTTTAGGATCATGGAACAAAAAGCACAATTGTGTCCAAATAGATAAATTCATCATCCTCGACTTTCACTTCTCCAAGCCAAGCTTAAAAACAAGATCACTGTAAATTACAAGTTATGATGCTAACACTACTTATAAAAGCTAATTATGTACTTACTTTTCCTCCTTTATTCCCTAATTTTGTATCTCAAGATTTTATCTAAGTCATACACCCGATGGCTCTTTAAGACTTTATTTTGATATTTATTAATTCCAAAAATAATGTGTAACGGTAAAGTTGCAATAATTAGTTCCTAGCCCTTTTTCAAAAGATCAAATGTCATCAAGATTAAAGTCCACATCGAGGCGACCAAAATTTGGCTTTTATTTAGGTTACTTAAGCAAGGTACCATTCATGTCATATACCCTAAGGCTCTTTAAGACATAAATGGACCAATCTTATTTGCACCATATACCCTAAGGCTCTTTAAGGTACAAACAAGACAAAAATTAAGCAACAATATCCATTCCATATACCCTAAGGCTCTTTAAGGAATGAATAAGGCTATAATTTCACTTATTGAATTATACTTACCCCATATACCCTAAGGCTCTTTAAGGGATAAGCAAAATATTTATTATAGTGATACATATAGTATGCCAAATTAAGTATTCCTGATGTGTACTCATCTTAATCACAAAGGAACTAAAGAAAACTTCTATTAACTAATTATTAACAAAAAAAACCGCACAACTCTATTTATTAAACAATTATATATAAAGGTGAAACAAGCTAATGGGAGAAAAGGCCACAATTAACACTTATGAGCTTTAAAGAAATCCAACTATTCTACGTTTAGCATCGCAACCTATACTCTACTCTATCATCTCTTGCTCTTCACAATTTAAAATTTCTAAGAAAGAAACTCATGAATACTTAGCCTAATGAATTAAGATCGGCACTTTAATAAGTCACATAGACTAGCAACAATCTCAACTCTAATAAATTGATCTTCGCATATTTAAAATCAATTATGAGAACTTGCAAACTCTTGACTAGACTCGCTTTTCATAGCTCTTTGTATAAAAGATTAGCAAAGTTCAATCTATTTAAAGTTAAGGAGAAAGCTAAAATTTAAAATCGGTCGGGTCAAAATTTACTTTTCGTTCTCACCAACGAAAAACCTACATTCGTGTCTAACACTTATTTATTTAATCAACTATTCATTATTATTATTTTTTAAATGAAAAACAAACTAAATATTAAGACTTAAAAATTTAAAATTTTGGTGGGAAA
>BQNB010201540.1:0-10905 GCA_026074375.1 Tanacetum coccineum
TACTCTCTTATGTGCCTAGAAACAGAGTGCTTTGATTGTCTTATTTCAATAGAGATTTTGTGTAACCTAGACAATAAGGGTCGAAATACTTTGTTTGAAAAATTGACTATACTGTTGGGATTTCACAACTAGTAAACCATGTTTACTACGAGTACGCAGCGGATGGATCTAGTTTGATATCAAAGATTAACACACAAATAAGGTAAGAAACACTAACCGTTATGTTTAATGACAATAGTCAATAAACGAGAATCTTGATCTTGAATCTTAGTGATTAAGTTACCACCTCTACGGTTGCTCACACAACACGTCAAACAAATACGCCAAGATGATAGTCTTTACTTCACGTATCTCAAACACCAAGTGTTACCTTTTGTTTCTTGAACCGAATATCACAAACAAACCCTTGTAATTCTTGAACCGAAATTCAGCAAACCCTAATTAGGGTTTTGTCAAATTCGGTTGAACCGAAAATCAAGAAACCAAAAACCCTTAGATGGGGTTTTTTTGTTGTCGAACCAAGGAGAACAGTAAACCAAACGAATCCCTTGAGTTGGATTAACTTCGTCGTCGATCTTGTGGGAAATCAAATCGCATCGAAAATCCCTTTTAGGGTTTTATCGAAAATCGCTGAAAAGAAGGATAGAACTGAAAACCCTTTAAGGGTTTTATCACGATCGAATCTTAAAGAGGAGAGAGCACCGAAAACACTTTAGGTGATTTTAAGGTTTTTGAATGAATGAATAATGAGGCTAGGTGTAGGTGTTTATATAGGCACCTAACCATAGTCCTTGGTGAACAAGAAAACCTCAATTCCTTCCTTTTTCCCTCTTCTCCTAAACCGACCCAAATATCCTTATGGAAACACCATATGGTCGGCTTACATTAGGCACCCTTATGATTTGAGTTTTGTCGATTTAGTCCCTTTGGTTTACATTTAAATATCCGTTAAGTTAGTTATAAAAATAGTAACGGAAACTAACGGACATTTAAATATATTTCGTGAAGTATATAATAAACGTACTCTTCGTGTCTTAACGTGTGTGCCCCCAATAGGCTCAACTACTTCTAGTTGCATAACATGTGAATCCAACTATCATATTCCAACAGTAGTTACGTACTCGATACTAAATATAACATGTAAGACCATAGTTGAACACTATATAAGATTTGTAGCTATATTGAATACTATAACTCTTTTTGGGTCTAAATAACATGTTACCCCTGCCGCAATGTGCGAATCATATTCCAACTCGTATAAATACAATAACCATCACATGACCCATATACAACTGATTACTAAGATGAAATCAAGTGTGTTTAAAAGATGAAATGAAGTGTGCAAGTCAAAACTTAGAAATATAAAATTCATCTCCCATATCAAAATATATTAACCTATTAGTAATATGGTAGCAAGAGTCTTCTTCGAGATCTAAGCATATCTTCTTGGACCAAACAAACCACATTAATCAATAGCCTAAAAGCATATATTTAAGGTGGATCAAAGTCGTGACATTACTATTTCTTTAATTAAAAATTAGACAAGCTCAAACTTAGGTTAGACAAATGTAAAATATGGGGCCTACGAAATTGATCTAAAAGCTTTAGTATTTATATTTAAATCTCTTGTTTTATTCCGTTGTCTCATACTAGAAAAAATCTTTGAATTCGGTGGATTAATTACCTCCCACCACCATTTGATTAGATCACTAATTAAATTCAGTTCCCACTTCTTACAAAGAATTATAATCTTTTCTTGATTGCTTCAATTAAAAATTCCAAGTAGGTAAGGTGTCATCATATATAGGCATATTTCATTATCCTATACATTAAGCGGATTAGTTATTTTAAGTTAATGTTTTGTTTCTGTTGAGCTAGAAATAAAACGGTTTATATACATATCCTTTTCGTTATGAGTCTTCTAAGGAATATAACTTGATTGTCATACTAAGGGGGGTGCCTTGTTCAAATTAAGGAATAGCAATAGCAAAGATAATAGGAATACTAAAGAATGCAATGAGTATTAAAATTTCATTGATTTTGCTTGGTTTATAATTTATATTAAAAACACTTAAAATACACACCCACTTTTACATGTATAACAGACGACATGACTTGTTACGAATCAACATTTGCAATCCATTGGTTTAAAACTAGAACTTTTTTTTTCTTTTTCATTTAACATAAAACAATCAAATTCTGCGTTTATAACTTGCTGCTACTAATAGGTTAGCTATTATTTTATAGAACATCACATATAATCCTTTCTGAACGTAATAATATGATCACAAATTATAAAATTATGATGCTACAAAAATGATATTGGCGTCTATATTGTAGAATTGATATAACCGGGAGTATACAATATTTTGAGTACATGTAATTTTATTAGCCAACTCAGAAAGAAAATAAATAAAAATGTTCAACAAAAATAGATGAGATCATGAAGTTGGTGGTTACACAAGTTAATCAATACCATAACACCCCCTCCCCCCCTCCCCTCAATTTGTTGAGTAATGGTTGATTACTCTATTTACTACACCAACCATAGTTAATGATTGCCTTTATTCCTCACCCTCTAATACCTCCAACCAAACATGCCCTAAGAAACAATGATAACGGTTTTGCAAGGTTATGATTAAGTTTACTGCAGATATAAAAACAACAATCAATGAAGACCAAACCTCTTATTTGATGTGTATATTTATGAAACGTATGAACATTTCTTAATTGTTTATGATCTCCAACATATATATATAATAATAGATAACAAATGACAAGTCCTCAATACCATATAATGATGCGTATGCCGTGTCTTGAATGCCAAGTCACTAAGTCAACTAGAAAGTTAATGTGAGGATTAATCATTTAGATGGGAATTAGATTTGCACACTTTTACTTTTGATTAAGACAACAGTTGTATCTTGTTTATATATTGCTTTAAATATTTGTACAGTGGGTGTGCAAATAAGAAAGATGAGTGTGTAAATCACCTCCCTTAGTAAAATAAAAACGACCCTATGAAATCGCATATGATCTTCTCCGTATTAAGAGGAGGAGGTACGGTTAGCTGGTAGAGTGGTGCCATCAGACCAGCCGAACACGACAACGCAAGAACTGTACCGGGCAATGTGTTTTTTAATGCATAGGATATGCTAAATCACTTTGTCAAAAAATCTTTTATCATTGAAATTTTGTAGTTTCACAAACTTATTATTACTAAAAATATTTAAACACCATTTTTCTGGAATGAAACATCAACGAAAACGAATAACCCCGCGCTCCGTAGCGGAGCGCGGGTTAAAAACCTTGTTGGATCTAAAATGTGAGCTTTTTTAACTTGTACTTTATAACTGTCAAATACCCATACCTAATTAGTTGGTTAATTTTATAAAATTTGGATCTTTTGGCAATTAACTTAATATATAGGCGATAGGTAAAGAACTCTTTGATGCTCATGCGGACTCACATGTTACTCTTAGACGTTCAATAGGATTTAAACTTTACATCGAAAAAACCTACCGGCTACCGTTTGCCATCTAATGTTATACTTTTGATCTTCGTCCTCATATTATACATGATGTTCTTGCAAGCAAATAGACGTTGATGAATACTGAAACACCTTGGAGTATTTTTATCAGCACACCTTTGATTTTAAGTTAACGATATTTCATCTCTAATAACAATAAAATGTAAAGTATTTGTTTAACTTATTAGACTATGTTTATTCACAACCCCTCACAATTCAATCTCTCATTAAAATATTATTTTCTTTTTCCTCCACCTATACAACTAATACATACAACTAATCTATATTTTTTTACCATTTATCAACAACCCAACCTAACATATAATATTATTTCTTTTAATTTTAATTTAATTACTTTATATTTCATATAAAATTCTATATTAAATAAAGTATTTACTTTATAAATATATTTTTATAAAATGACTGTTTTAATAATAAAAAAATCTTAGATGAATTAAATGTACTCATTAAATGGAATGTCTTTGAAATCGGTTGGGCATAAGTCATGAGTAAATATATAAAATTTAAATAAATGAAAAAATACTTTCTCGTACGTATTTAATTTTTTTAGAAAAAAGCTACAATAAATTTGTATTGTTAAAAGTGGGTCACCTTTTATTATGGAGTCAAATTACATATTTTTTTATCATGTTGTTTTATAAAGGAACGAACACGAATAAGGCTTCGTCTGTGTTCGTCCAGTTCATTTACAGCGTTAGCTACAAATGACTTATTTAATTATCAAGATTTGAGAAAGTGTATGAAAATATGTCAATATTGGACTCGATTTATAAAGAATTGAAAACTGAAATTAACGGTATAATTATTATTTTAAGAAAATAAAAGATAATATATATTATGTCTTATATTATTTTTAACATGCAATTTACTTCAAATAAATGAAAAAATAATAACCATTAATATCATGACATGTGGCAGATTGGTTAGAAGTTTTGAGAATCATACGATGACCAGGTCGTGGGATAGGTTGGGTGGTTTTTGTACCTTTTGTAATTTAATATGTATATTTAGTTTTATATACCTGCAACCGATCGGATGAAAGTCAGGAGTAAACTTGGTCTTATAATACATGTAAATTCTGAGCAATTGATCATGAACAGGGCCGGAATTATTAAGGGACAGGGGGAGAGTTTAGGCTTCTTCAAAAGTTGTGACAAATAATATAAATATTATACTTGTTTGTTTTAATATTATAGTTTTTATTTTCATTTGTGGCAAGTAGTGTAAATATTATACTCCATGGCTCTATATTTATAGTCCTTGTATTCATTTTGGATGTCTCAAAATAATAATGAATTTCTTGTAAGTTCTAACATTTGAAATTTGAAATTTAAATTATCAATTCTGAGTTATGATTTTTTGTATTTGAGACTTTAGCTTCTTTTTTGGGCGGAGCTAGTAGGGTGACTAGTGTGTGCTGAGTCGCCTCTAATCAACCTACTTATCTCATGAGTTACTTATATTACACATCGCTTTTCTACTAGTTTTTTACTTCCGGACCCCTTATCACTATAACGTTATGCGTTAATCACGACCGGCCTCTCTTAACTAAAAATTCTGACTCCGCTCCTGTTTAAAAGCAAAGTTATATTAGACAAGAGGCCAAAAGCCGAACAACAAAAGAATAAGAAGAGCCAAGCAAGAAGCTTGACAAATCCAGAAACCAAAACAGTCCAAGTCACACTACAAACAAGCTAAAAATCTCCACAAAACACAACTTAAACCAAAAGAACACTATCCTATAAAAGCACCAACATCAAGCCCAACAAACAAACTTTGCCGACAAAATAAACGTTCAAGTTCCGTCACTGATCATCAAGCTAGTTATAGATGTTTAACAATAACGCCTAATGATGTAGTAGTTAATAAGACTATAACAATATGGATTCGCGTTTAGTATGACACATAATCGTCATGAAATTAACAATGGTGAATTAGTTCTTACTTTGAAAAAAAACTCCAAATTGGACCGCCCTAGTTGAGTGGGTTAGTTAGGTGGTTAATTGTTGATTGGTTTTCTTCTTTTAGATAATTTAATGCTTTTATTTAACCTCATTTTTGTATCTTGAAAGATAATTAAATGGTAAAGCAAAGGATTTGGCCCCCAGAATTACTATTAGTCATTATAATATTCTTTCTTTTTTTCTTACCTACCTTGTGTAACTTTGGGCAAACTCAATCCCATGTTAAATACGTAATGACTTCTTATTGTTTGTTTTTTTATCTATAAATGATAGTATTTGTCTATCTAACATTTTAGGTAAGAAAAATTATACTAAACTAAAAGTAATATTTATTTTTAAATATCTAATCAAGTGCTGTAGGTGTTATCTATAATTATTAATTATATGCGGGGACGGATCTAAGAGGGTAGGGTATGGTGGCTTAAGGCTCGTCACTTCCTACCTCTTTCCTCTTCACTTGCTCTTCACCATACCACCCCCTTTGCCACTTCTAATTTTTTTGGTAACTCGCCACTGCAGTGGCGAGCTTAATTAAAAAAAAACGTTTTTATTATTATTATATTTAATAATGTATGTGTTTGTGTGTGAGTGGTGGACCCAAGTGAAGATGTGAAGGTGTGTTATGAGTGAAAGAGTATTTTTGAGTGAGAGTGAAAAGCTGATGTGGCAGCCTGTGGGGCCCGTTTTGTTTTGTGGCTTAAGCCACCATATCCTACCCTCTAATGTATAACAATGGGGGCCGGTGCCTCCCATGGCTCATCAAAAAAGTAGAGAATTTAGTGTATATTTTTTTAAATTTTGACCTTTATCGAAAGTGCCCCCACTCAAAACTCAAATTGCCCCCATTCACATTCTAAAACCCAACATTCAACACTTTAAAACCTTATAAATCATTCGTCTCTAAGTAACAATACTCAATATATCATTTCGACCATAGTTTTTCTTCCACATTTTGTTGCTATTGTCATAAAAAAAAACTGCCCCCCCACAAGCTATTTTTTTATTCCGTCACTGATCATATGGCTTGTGTTTTGTTAGCGAATATTATTTTTTTCCCCTTTAGATGCTACATGAAAAAAACTCACCAACTTATCATATATAGTAGTATCAAACTCTTTAAAGAAATTGAAAGTTCAAAACAATTTGTTACTTTACTATTCTTAGTAGAAAGCCATTATGAGCTTTTACAGTCATATCCAACGGCTCAAAAATAATATTATTGAATTGATTAGTTTATGGTTTGGACCAAGTTCTAATATAGAAAACGACTCTAGTTTAAAAAATGCGAGCGAACTGCTTCGGGAATCAATAAAATTTAATTTATTCACACAAACAAGTTTCCGTAAAAACAAACTATCTTCTATTGTGATGAAAGGGACTACAAATGTCCATTTGTGTATTCTTGTATCAAGTAACTAGTTTTATAATGCCCAGGTTTTAGGCATATCATATAAGTATAGGGAGGTGATTTGCAAGTATAAGGAGGTGATTTGCACACTTCACATTTTGATTGACACACTTTAAAATATGTGTCTTGACAATTATACCCTTATGCTAATAGAAGTAATGGGTGAAAAAGAGAAAGTGATGTAAGGGTATAAATGTCAAGGCACATATTTTAGAGTGCGCCAATCAAAAAGTGAAGTGTGCAAATCACCAATCGGTAATACAGTAATATTGTAGTAATTTTGTTTTCAAGTTAAATATTGTTGAAAAGCTATAAATTTATGGTTTTGTAGTGTTTAATTTTTTTTTATGTTTTTATATAACGTTTTAATACTTATATAGTTAAATATATGTGCACGCACGAGGTTATACTTTGTATATAATTTTTTCATTATATGTTAATATCGATTAATTTATGTATAAATTGTTGTTGCACGAGAAATTTAAATTTGTATAAGTGGCATGGTGTTTAGGTTGATCTAATTTAATTGATATAATGTTCTAGACATTATGTGTGTTTAGTAGCACATAATGACCCTTGAAGAAAATATGTGTCGATATATATACAATCTTGTCTATTTATTTTCATCTCACGGTAAACCCGTGAGTCGTGCCTTCATTTTGATATTATATTACTATTAATAATAATTTAAACCGTATTTAATTTTAAACTCGTGCACGGGTTGAACTTATAATAAGAAGTAACATAGTCGTTATTTAATGCAGATATCCTTATTTAATCTCATAAAGAAGATTAACATGAGTCGTTTGTTTATGTATAGTCCCGTTTATTCATTTATATGTTAAAGTAACTCATGTTTTCCTTTTATATTTAAACTTCCGTGCAAATAAATTAATTTAGCGATATCTATAAATAACAGTAACACGTATATTATATCTTTTTATAAAATGTATAGTATCGGAATATAAAGCCTAAGGGTATTTATTGAATTTATAAATTCATTAAAAAACACGTAAGCTAATAAGTATACTCAAGTTCTTAAAACTTATTATTAACTTTATTAAACGTCGGTACCCGGTCAACAAAGCAATTAATGCAGACCGACCCGACCCGGCGGGTTCCGGAGAGTTTCGGCGGGTTGACCCGGTCCAACCCCTTTTTAAAAAAAATTAGACCCGTTGCTTAAAGTTCACGCGCCGTTACTTCCATTCACTCTCACACAGTCTTCTTCTCCACTTCACTCGCTTTTCCCCATTGCCACGTACCTCTTGTCTCATCTCCCCTCACAATATCATCTTCACACAAATTCTAGAAGCATCTCATTCATCTTCTCCATCTAAAAAAACAATATCATCTTCACACAAATTTCAGAAGCATCCCATTCATCTTCTCCATCTAAAAAAGAATCCGTCGTTTGATTTTAAAGTTTATAAACCCTAATTTCGAACAACTTCAATTTGGGTGATGTTAAACAAAGTAAATAATGATTAAAGGTATGTTTTTCTTAAAGATTTTGGGTGTTTTTGATTTGTGTACTTTTCTTAATGCTGAATTTTGGTTGAATGCTTCATGTGTGTTTGTTAATTATTCAATTCGATATCTGATTGTTTGCAACCACAGGGGTGATTCAGTTGCCCTCAAAAGAGGAGAATATAATGGATTGGCTTTGGTTTGTCTCCTAACATGCTGCGTTAGGTACGTCTGTAATTTTCTTTTAAAAATGATTTGAAGTTTGTTTTAACATACTTTCGTGCTCAAAGGACTTATTTTGTGGCACAAATTGTTTATAAAATAAGTTGATGTCATGGAAAATCAGGGGTTTTGGTTTCTATGTTTATTGATTAGCTTATGTTTATTTTAAGCCCCAGCTTTCTTGCTAATTTTAGTTGCCTCTTAAAAAACACTTTGAAATAAGCTGCTTATTGAAAAGTAGTAGGAACTTAGGAAATGTACGTATGAAACTACGTTGATATTTGGTACAACGGTTAGCCTAAATTATAACTAATCGTCAATGGCGAGCCTCATGAGTTATAAAACAAATGAATGTAATTATGATGATGAACCCTAATGGCAAATATGGCTTTCGGGTTCTAACGTTTATTGATTTTGTGGTATGCTTGAATAAGATGATACACCGATTGACTTAAACTTATGAATCACCTTCTTTTCTATTTCAATTTAAATGTGTAATGTTTATATATGTAATGAGTGAAAACATGATGACTAGAGATTTAGAGTAACAGATTGTTGTTAATTTATGTTTTATGTTTGTGATTTTGTTATTGTAGATTCAGTTCTGAGCAAGTGGGAGAGTTTTATATGCTGATGAAACAGCCTACGTAACTTTTTATGGGTGAAACGACAGTTAGGTAGGAAACTTTAGTCAAAAGTACTTTTTAGATTTTCAATGAGTTCAAGAAATGTGTTTATCGAGCTGATATTGATGAATGAAACTTGAATCAGGGGATAAGTGATTTCTTGCGCCAAATTCCAGATATGATGAGTCAAAACAAACCCGCAATAAGCGGATCATGGGTTAATCAACCAAAAATAAGGCAATGGTCAAATTCTAGAAGCAGGTTAGGCGCATACTTACATGATAGGTAAAGAATCATCACATTCTGTATGAAGTTAATACTCTATTGTAAAAGTTAACCGGCCAAAGCGGCCAATGATATGTTACACTATGATGCTCATCTTTTTTATATGCTGAATCGAAGCTTGGAATAATGAAGGCTACACATATGCTGAAATATCATGATTTTGAATGTTGCGGTCTGTCACAACCCGACAATGGCGAAAACTCAGGAATGCAACATAATGATCAATCATAACACAAGATACAAAATAGAGAAAACTACAATGCATATACTTCAAGTGTTACGAAGACCATCAACCTCGAACAACCTCGAGTGATATCCCGTATCACTATCAAAATCCATAATCTCTTACAATTATCCAAAAGCCCTCACAGGGGTCCAAATCCAAACTTAAACCAAAATTTCCAAATACTAGAGCCGAATAAAATAAACAAGCAAGACTTCACATGAAAATCCACACGGGATACTTCTAAGCCTGCTATCACACATCACCAAACTATTTCTCTTTCACTTCACCTGAAAATGATACTCGAAAACGTCAACAATAATGTTGGTGAGCTCGTAGGTTTGACTTTAAACCCAAAAGATGTGCCAATATTTCAAACAGTGGATAATAGTGATATATGACAGTGAATATATGCAAACAATCTCTGACATAGCATCCCTGCTAGTCAATCATCATATATCACTTACACACCTAAAGGGCCTACCAGCTAGAGCACTAAATTAGAACAGGACCACACACAAACTTGGGTAGGCGTACCCATCCGCTCCAATAATCACATAAATACTGGGTAGGCGTACCCATCCGATCCAAACAATCATGCAACACATAATATTCACATAACAGTCATAAGCACATATCTTGTCCCAAAACAAAACCACATTTCGCACAGTTCAATTCAAAACAGTTCAAAACACATTTGAGTATCTTTTCCCCCAACGGAAAAACTGTATAAAAGTGAGGCTACGAGAACTCACCTCAAATAGCAAAATGAAAACAGCTCAAATCTCAATCTCAAGGCACAAATAATCTCAACGCAAGCGCACAGTAGTACCCGACCACGACCTAATCATTTACGACACCTTATTAATATTTGTACAAAGTTTTCTTATTGTACAAGTGTTCGTCTTTACACACACAAAGATTCTCCCTACAGTTATAAAACCCCCTTTTTCTTATCACCAAACCTTTACTTTTTATCTCAAAACCGTTATCTTTACCAAAACCGTTATCTCATAATGAAACCGTTATATTTACCAAAACTATTATCTCATAACGAAACCGTTGTATTTACCAAAACTGTTATTTTATATTATGGTTGTGTGGTAATTACGCAAAATGACTCAACACGTGGGCTAAGTGTGACATAAATACAATTC
>BQNB010201547.1:0-10905 GCA_026074375.1 Tanacetum coccineum
TATTTGTTTTCTACTACAACACAACAAATGAAGAAACCATACAAACAAATAAAATCTCACTAAAAAAATAACCACAAAAAATAATTAATTTTTATATACCTGAAGCATCTCGTAATTAATTACATCGCTCTTCTCATCTTCATCTTCATCTTCATCTCCATCTCTCATTCTCCACACTTATAAAAACTGTCTCAACACCCAATAGACAGATTTCTTAAGACCCAATTTGAATACAATCAAGACTCATATAAAAAACATAAGTAAAAGAGTCAAAAATCAATTAAAAAACACTTCATTGTTTAAGATAAAAGCATCAATAAAAGTAAAATAAAGAAAAGATCGTACCTTTTGGCTCAGGCATGACTTCAATAGCGAAACGTGCTACTAATTTGTCCTAATGCACAACACATCTCTGAGCATAGCATTTAGCCAAGGACACAAACTGCCACAGGTTACAATACAAAATAAACCTGCACAAATAAACACACTCTTTCAGCAACGATTTATAGCAAAAAGCACGAATTTATATCTACATAACATTAAAAATCAAACCCTTGTCAACCTTTATCTATATATTTCTAAGAAACACCAAAATCTTCAACAAAATCATCAGAAACTTAAAAATAAAAAAACAAATAAAAAAAGATCTAAACTAACCTGGTTTATGTAAATCTGAATTACTTAATTTAAAAAAAGCTCTAAAATTGAAAATTGATGGTCACCTTAATTATCAGTAGCCGTTGTTCTTGTATAAGCCTTCTTTAATCGCGATAACAACTGATGTTGGAGATTAAATTCCTCTTGCTTGATCTTGTTGCATGTGTTTTGGGATGAGAGAGAAAGAGAGAGTTTTTTGAAATGGGAGAGAGAGAGTTCTGGAAGATGTGTGAAGCGGTGAGAGGGAGAAAAAGAATATTAAAAGGTCGGGTCGGGTAAAAAAATAGGTCGGACGATTCATTAAAGCAGCGCATTTAATTGCCTCGGGGAACGATCTTACCCTTTAATATATATAAGGTATGATATAATTTTGTTCACATCATTGTATGAAGAACAAAGACACGCCAAAAAAGTAGAAATAAATAGATGAAACTATAGAACGCAAGTAAGCACCACATATAAAATCCATTGAGAGTTCCAGTTACTACAAGCAGCCAAACGTCATTCCACATTACAAATCAGCAGGTAGATAGTGTTGACAACCAATTACAAAAAAGACTTGTAAATTTCATTAATCGATTCATCTACTTGTGTAAATTTCTTTCCATTTGAGAAAAAAGATCAAGAATAATAATACAGAATTAACGAGATATGTTTATGTATCTTTATAATCTAAGATTAATTATATCATTCAAATAATCATAGCTAGGAAAAAAGGATTAAAGTCAATGTCGACTATGTCGCCTACAGCCAAAATAATAGTCAGGATTTTAAGTTGTTGTAACAGTCTCTGCAACAAAAGGTTTATTGAGCATATATAAGTGAGCAAATATTAGCCACAACATGGATTGCCACAATTTATATTAGAAATAAGGATTAGCAGGGAAGGCAAAGGTGGCTACACTTAAATGTAGGTTATGAATTATGTTAAGTACTGATGGCATTAATCTAAGCAGCACTTGACCGTCCTTAAGCACAAAACTTTCGTTAACAAACGTTACAAATGTATTTTAATTAGCCTTAGAATCGGACATATAATCATAGTCTTATAAAGGACCATTCAGTCCCAAAAGATAGTGTTCTTTTTAGAGAGATCTCTTCATTGACCAATTATTTATAAAACAAAACAAACTATTTTTCTCACGGCCAATCCCAAATGGTAATAGCAGAACCTGCTCCACAAGGCAATAGATGATCCGTTAGTGGATTTTACGAATATTACTAATTCGCCCCATCAAAACAAATCATCAAAACGACAAAACAAACTATTTTTGTCAATCACTGTCATTAAGGCTTATGCTAAAAAGTAAATAATAGATAAGATATATATTTAAGCTTCAACAAAAACTTAAAAACCTAAAACAATGAAAATATTTAGTTGTTTTCAAGTGTTCAACGATACATACAAAATGAAGAAATAAATGAGCTAAACAGCACGCTTAATCATGATTTGTATTAAAGGCGGCAATGATAAAAACCTAATTTTAAGTTGAGAATAAAATTTTAATAACTATAGTTACCATAACCTTTGCAAAATTGGAAGAAAATGTAGTCACACAAAACGGCTGTGTGAATGAACAAAAAATCAGCAATTCACAGGTTCCTGTAGGATTGTGAAGCACACGTAAGTTTGTTATTGGTTCGATCGTAGCATCAACTCCGGTCAATGCATTTATAACTACCAGCGATATAAAAAATAAAGTTTTATAAAAAAATGATATGTAAACGAAGAACCTCAAAGAACCGTTCCAAATCACACACGCACCAGAGGACTTGATGATAGCGGGTGAGTACATGCGCCACCATGGTCGAGTGGTTTTGTACGTGTCATATGGCATAACTATGAAAAAAGTATTAATGTCATAAGCAAGATACTAGTCATACTTTAAAACGATATACGAGCCGAGTCTCAAACAAAAATAAAGGTTGAGAATAGTTTATCTATAAAAGTCTTGAAAAGAGTATTTAGAGTCAAAAGACGGTGCTCTTTTTAAACAGGTCTCTTTATTAGCAAATTATTAGTAAAAAAAGCTATATAAAAGATGTTTTTCTCACGGCCAATTCCAAATGATAATCGCAGAACTACAGGTGACGTGGCATCAAACCATAAAAAAAAGTGTACATAGAGAAAATCATAGACCCGTTCCAAATCACACACCAGTAAAAGCAGCACATGAAGCTCAGACCATAACAAAGGACTCTGATCAGGTTAAGATATGAGGACTTGATGACTGGAAGAGTGCACACGCCACCGTGTTCCGGTGGCTTTTAATGTCAAACGGCACTTCCTATCTTTTTAGGGGATGTCTTATTCATTGGAATTTATGTATAGAAAAGATTTATGAGGGTTGAAATGTTTTCATTATAATTTTTGGGTACTACTATGAAATGGTGAGTAACTAAATGTTCGCACCAAATGTTGTCATTGGATCAAATCATTTCAATCAAACCATGAATGGCTATCAGTGACATGGCAAACTGTATGAAGAACATAATTATAGAGAGGCCAACAGAGAAAAATGAAGCAACAGATTCCATCATTACTAAGCAAGTAAATCAAAAAAACATTAAACCCTGTACGCTTCAAACTTTGCTATAAAAAGATATAACCGGCGTGAGCGTCATCAACAATCAACAAATACTTATAAAGCACATTTTTCAGAAGTGAGGATTACGGCAAACTTTTGTATTATATTGTATATTCTACAGCACTAAACAAAAGGGGGCAGAAGAGTTACGTAGCTATAGCACAACAAAGATAATGAAGCCAAAATTGGTCCATTCTGATACAAAATCTTTATGCCAACATGGAATCGAAGGTAAAGAATGAACTAATCCTAAAAATTTTTATTTAAAACAAATGAACTCTTTATACCAAAGTGTAGCCTAAAAGTTTACAAAATATTGATGTAGTTACATGTGTTACTAAGAGTTACGCAGCTTATAAGCTGTCGCGGCTTATAAGCTGTCGCGGCTTATAAGCTGCCTGAATCTGTGATAGGGGACTACTTGAGGCAGTCAATCTCTAAGCAAAAGATTAAGTACAGAATACTAACACTATGAAAACTACTAACTTTTCTAGATCATTTTCTTCTCTGCTATTGTTCCATACAACAAAGACTTAAATACTAAAAATACAATGCATGAACTCTTAAACTTTAGGAATAAAACTAACATAATAAACATGGGACTAATGCATGAAGTAGTGGTCCACTTATGCAACTACTTATGAACGTGCCTGAAAACTAAGTAAATGGCTTTAGTCTTCTGTTAACACAACCCGATCCTTGTTTGAACTCACTGTTTTGTTTGGACTTGGTCTTCAACTTCAAACACGTATCAATACTTCCCTCTTGAAAACGATCATTGTCCTCAAGGATCATGGATTTGTACCTCGGGTCGCGTGGCTCCCAAGGTGGGTCATCTTCGAATTCAAGAACAAATTTTGGTGGATAGCATTCATGACCGGGATGACAAGTCTTCGCGCATCAAAAACCAAGGGTGATGAAAAGTGAGGGCGAAGTCACTAGGTTGATGAATTTGTGAATTAGAAGGTAGACGCATCTCATGCTAGGGTTATAGCACAACAAGGAAGGAGTGGAGGTGTTACACTCGGTGTGTCTTTGAGACAATTGTAGATGGTAGAACTAGTGTTTTGGTTAACAATGTCCTTTGAGATGATTTGATCAGGTTTGGATGTATAAGAAGCGGACTCAGGGAAATACGTAGCCATAGTGTTGTCGTGTTTAATGATATCATTAATGGGAGAGGTTGTTTCGATGATGACCTTGGTTGTTGTCTTGGTGATGTCGGTGTTGGTGTCAAAGGTGGAAATCATTCCAGGCTCCTTCTAGGCGATGAGGTTTGGCCAATGAGTTTCCGGAGTCGGGCATTTGACTAGGAAACGATATCAAGCCAAAGAATTGAATACTAAAAATACAATGCATGAACTCCTAAACTTTAGGAATAAAACTAACATAATAAACATGGGACTAATGCATGAAGTAGTAGTCTACTTATGAACGTGCTGAAAACTAAGTAAATGGCTTTAACACAACCCGATCCTAGTTTAAACTCACTGTTTTGTTTGGACTTGATCTTCAACTTCAAACACGTATCAATCTGTATCTGAATCTGCACGCCTGAGCTTCAAAAAACACAAATTATGGTAGAACTAAAAGTTACAAATTCATTTTAATTAGCCTCGGAATCATTGAGAATGTAAAAAAGACAATTCACTCCCGAAAGATGGTGTTCTTTTTAAACAATTCATTGTTTAATTACTTCAAAGACAAAGTTATTATTTCTATATGTTTTTCTCACGGCCAATCCCAAATGGTATTTGCAGAACCTGCTCCACAAGGCAATAGAATGTGACAACGCAATCTCAGTTCACGAGATCCTCTTGTTAGAAAAAGATTCTTCAACCGCTGTGATAACAAATACAGCATGCTCATATTAGATGAATTTGTTATGGATTTTTAACGAAATTAAAAAATTTCCCCTGCAATATGAATAATAAGTAAATATAATTTTAGATTATTAAATATACATTAAAATAAAAAAATTATAAAATTAAAATTATATATATAATATTTAATTATAGTTATATTATTTAGAAATATTTAATAATATTAAAAAATAAATATAAATAATAAATTTAATTTTCTTTTTATGTAATGTTATATTTTTTAATAAATATTAATTAAAAAAATTAAAATTATAACAAAAAGTTAAATAATTAATTTAAATTAAATAAGTAAATTTATTAATATAATTTATTATTATAAAAATTAAATAATGAAATATAAATATATTAAATACAAATAATATTGAAATTATATTGTAATAAAAAAAATTAATAAAAAATAAATATATATAAAATATATAAATTTATTTAAAAATAATTATTATGAAGAATTATATTTATTTTATATTTTTAATATTAAAGTATATTATATATTTATTTATTAATATAAAGTAAGTTATATTAATAATTGATATTTAAGTATTAATTATAATATTAATATTATATATAATATAATAATTTTTAAAATAATTTGAATATTTAAATTTAATTATATTAGATATTAAATTAATATTTTTTTTATTTTAATTAAAAATAATTTTAAATAAATATATAATATAATTTAATATAAAATTTAATTATTCAAAAAATCAAGCAAAACAAAAAATATAAAACCTAATTACTAGTTTTTCAAATAAAATTGTAACCATTGTAATCAATGAAATACCGGGAAAATAAACCATGATGACTATAATCAAGTATATATTTATCAACCAAGAAAATAAAATTAGGTTCAACCCTAAACCCGTAACATAATCAAGTATATATTTATCAACCTTGATAACTATAATTGGAAAAACCTTTGCTAAAAAACAAAAGAAAACTGTAATGACACAAAAACGGCTCTGTGAATGAACGGAGAAAAAGTAGTTCACAGGTTGCTATAAGAATGCAAAGCACACAAGAGTTTGTTATAGGTTCAATCATAGCATCACTTCCTGGTTCAATGGCGATTTAGTAACTACCATGTGACGTGGCATCAACCATAATAAAATTATATAAAAAAGTGTACATAAAGAAAATCATAGACCCGTTCCAAATCACACACACCAGTAAAAGCAGCACATGAAGCTCAGACCATAACAAAGGACTCTGATCAGGTTAAGATATGAGGACTTGATGATTGTGGAAGAGTGCACACACCGCTGTGTTCCGGTGGTTTTTAATGTCAAACAGGCACTTCCTATCTTTTTAAGGGATGTCTTATGTATAAAAAGATTTATGAGGGTTGAAATGTTTTCATTATAATTTTTGGGTACTGTGAAATGGCGAGTAACTAAATGTTCGCACCAAATGTTGTCATTGGATCAAATCATTTCCATCAAACCATGAATGGCTATCAGTGACATGGCAAACTGTATGAAGAACATAATTATAGAGAGGCCAACAAAGAAAAATGAAGCAACAGAAAGCAACTACAACCAAATAGGCATCTAGAATATAAGAATAGTTTTCATGAAGTAAATCAGATATTGTTTGCAAAAATGATCCCATAACACTTCAACAACAGTAGAAAGACTAGCTAACATTTATATTAAACTGACATTTGAACACAACAGAACAAAGAAGGCACAAGAATTTGATAGTTGAGGGCCTGCAGCACAAACTTAATAAACCATAGAACCTATAATCAAACTCTTTTTGACAGAACAAAATCACCAGTATGTGCTTTTCAATTTCAAAAAACCCACATCATGGTAGTTTGTTTATTACTGTAATATGCTTAACAATTAGAGCATCAGGTATCATAACTTGCTAATCAACCAAGTTTTATGCTGCCGAATTCGTCGGCACACTATCAGCCTAACACCAACACCACTCCCCTAATCATAAACACGAAAATACACACCACTCACCTCTTTATTTTCATAAAACCCCCTAAACAATTATTTCATTCTTTTAACAAACTAATCATTTCATTCATAAAACCCTCTAAACAGTTTTTGCGCCGTATCCAATTTGCGTAATGGGCAGTTGTGCACATTCAAAAGAGCATCTATACATCATTTTTCGACCGTACAATCAATTCGAGATTGTAAAAAAAGAAAATGTTGGTAGAGAGGGACGGCCGGATAACTTGAAATGGCCATTGACTAACAATAAATTTAAAAAAAGTTTACGGCTCATACGAAATCTTCTCCGAAAATAGCATAACGATACTTACAATAATCATCAAAATAACCAGCACGCAGACGTCTTTCGACGATCGATGTATCGGGTCAATCGTGGTTGACTTCTTGTTTATTAGACTTATTCGTGATACTCGACACTTATTGTAAATAAGATGCGTCGGATTTCCTCATCGATCGAAATCAAAAACATGTTCGATTTGATTCAAATTGTGAAAGAGTATAGTTATTGAGTTTTTGGTTGTATAATAGTATGTTTTTTTTTTGAGGAAAATAATATAGAGGATATTGAAGTATATTATAATGATTTGTGTGAGGGGGGTAAAATGAAATTATTTATTTTTATCTTAAAAATAGTAAGCCGTTAGGGGCCTGTTGTAAAAAAAATATTTTTTTAATAAAACTGAGCTGATAAGAGGGTGTCTTGTGTAACTTTTTAAAAATACAGAGAAAAAATAAAACTATATATATTAGCCGTTTAGGGGTAAATGAAATTTTTTATTTTTTTTTTTTAAAATCAACCGCCAACGTAGCGTGGCTTTGGCCAACGCCTGAGACCCAACGCCGCCTAGCGGTGTAGTAACGCCGGCCAACGCCGTTGCTCATTTCATTTGTAATGAAGTCATAAAACAACTGCAACCAAAATACGAGTCAAAATTTAACATGATGTTACAAAAACAACACCAAAAACTTAGAAAATTTGAACATATATTAACCGTAGAAGAAATATTAGCCACAACATGGATTGCTAATACTGATATCAAAAAACAAGTTTTAGCATGAAAGACAAGATGGCTACAATTAAATGTAGCTTATGAATTTTGTTAAGTAGATGCTGGTAGTAATCTAAAGCAGCACTTGACCGTCCATAAAGCACAACATTTTACAAAAAAATTATAAACCTCAGAATAGATTGAAACGTAATCAAGTCTTTAATAAAAGATCCATTAAGTCCTAGCGAAAGATGGTGTTTTATCTTTTAACAAATCTCTTCATCGGCCAATTAATTATAAAACAAAACCAAATTTTATCAAATGATTTTCTCACGGCCAATCCCAAATGGTAATAGCAGAACCTGCTCCACAAGGCGATAGAATGTGACAACGCATATTCTGCTCAGCGGGATCCTCTTCGTTAAAAGATTCTCAACCGCTGTAGTAACCGAATATGCTCATTTTACGATGATTTGTTAATGGATTTTACAAATATTAATAATTCGCCCCAATATTATTAAATCATCAAAACAAAAACATAAAACGTAATTACTAGTTTTTTTCAAAGAAAATTGCTATCCATTATTATCATGGAAAATAAGCATAACTTAAATAACCTATTATTACCTAATAAATCAAGCATATATTTATCAACCATGATTACCAAAACCTTCGCTAAAATTAAATAAAATGTAATCACACAAAACGGCTCTGTGAATGAACGGAGAATAAGCAGTTCACAGGTTCCTATAAGAATGTGAAGCACACAAGAGTTTGTTATAGGTTCAATCGTAGCATCACTTCCGGTCAATGCATTTATAACTACCGGTGACGTGGCATCGAACCATAAAAAAAAACTTAAGAAACAAACTATAAAAATGTATATGAAGAACCTCAGGGACCCGTTCCAAATCACACACCCACCGGAAAAAAAAGCGCGTGAAACTCAGACCGGTAAAAAGAGGTCAGATCGGGTTAAGATCTGACGACTTTGTGACGGTGGGTGATCACACGCGCCGCTGTGATCCGGTGGTTTTTGATGTGTCATACGGCACTTCCTATCTTTTTAGGGGATGTCTTCCTCATTGGTTCTTCTATACGAAAGGTTTTAAAAAGGTGAAAATATTTGTGGAAAATATTTTGTTTTAGTGAAGGTGGGATAAACCCTAGTTTTGGATAAAAGACGGTGTAGAGTGAGATGATGAGAATGAGGGTTGTGTAAAGAGGTTTATAAAGAAGTGTGGAGATAAACCCTAATTTTGGTGAAATGGTTTTGGATGAATTAGCCCATACAAACGTGAGGTGGGTTTTCGCCTTTTTGGGCTTTTGGGTTTGACAAAAATGTATATTTGGGATGGCTGTTCACAATTCGGGTACTAAAAAGATAAATCGAATCAAAAAAATCGAACCGAATTTGTCAGAATTGAGCCGAACCAAATTAAATATTTAGGTTTTTGTTTGAATATGGTTTTAGCAATCTAAACCGAAAATCGAATTTATATAAATATATATTTTTTATGTATTTATATACATACAAAATCATTACAGGACATGATTTTGGCAATTGAAAGACTTTATGTACATGTCTTTATAAGAAGACACAACACGTTAATCCCTAACCATACGTTATAAGTTTTTAAATATTTCAAGAACTTGTACATGTCTTTACAAAAAGACATAACAAGTTAACGACTTACTTTAAGTTAAGATTCTTTTGACAATTCATAGACTTCATGTTTATGTCTTAACAAGAAGTCATAATCATACTAACTAAAGCAATTTGAACGCCTACTCTTGGTTTAAATAGTGTTAGATCTAAAAGAAGCATTGATCCAGGGGTAGAGGAAACTCAAACCATAAGATAGTCATTTCTAGAGAGAGAGATAGTAGTGAGAGAAAGAAATGTGTAAAATAAATGTGAAGGTTTAAAGGATACAAGAGTCTCAACCCCTCCATGAAAGATATAGAGGGGTATATATAGTTCATACGCTTCTAAACTATACAACATTGCCTATTCTAGTCCATGCGTATGTGACTATGATAAACTATGGTAATTCCGTAATGTCGTCACATAAAATGAAATCTTAACAATTTTTCCCCATGAGACGATATACGAAATTACTTATAATATTTTCCTAACAAGTACATATTTATTAAGAACAAGAACTTCCACGAAGCTTCCAATGCTGATGATGTCTTCTGTGGCATTTGACTTCAAGTCTGCATGGTATGTGCTTAAATACACATGCCTTTGACCTAAAAAAATGTGCTTAAAAGACTAAAAACATACCAAAAATACATTGTATTTGTGGGTTTTGCATTTGTATTGTGTAGGTAACGGATATCAACAAAAAGAACAAAAATCAAGCCAAAAAACTGAGCACGGAATGGAAAGAGCCTAAAAAGTCAACAAGTCAAAGCCGAAGACAAAAACCAAAGAAATCTTAATGGACCAACCCGCACCCAAATTAATGGGCCGGGTCAGCCCATTAAGCTTATCGTATAAGCTTTATATGACAAAAATAACCAAACACCCTTTCTTTTTTGCCCGATCTCCATTTTATATAAAAAAGGCCCAAGACTACATTCTAAAGCCCAATACCAATCTTGTTAACCCTAGCCCAATACCAATCTTGTTAACCCTAGCCCAATTACCCTTTACATCGTTGGTCTTTAAGGACTAACCGTGTCAGTCCAAAAGGACTAACGGTGCAAACACTTCACAAAATCAAGGGGGCTAACGATCGCTATCTTTTACACCATTAACCCCTTATTCCCCAAACCCACTTACAACCATCATCTTTTTTCCTAACATTCG